>VDFB02105785.1:109693482-109912486 GCA_007258455.2 Sequoia sempervirens
TTAACCACTTATGGAAGATCTGATGGTGCATAAGTTGGTGATCCCTGTGTTTGATGGATTTGATTATAGTCATTGGAAAGTGTAGATCTATGAGAGGATATATTATCTCTCTTGGTTACAAGACTTGGAAGGCTATTGAGATGGAGTATGTTTCTCCGATGAGTGGTCCTACTACTGTAGATGAGGTTTTTGCTTATGAGGAGAATGAAAAAGTGAGGTATGCTATTTATAGTGCTTTATCCAAGACTAAGCGAACAAAATTTATCTCTCTAGGCACTATTGTAGATGGTGAAATTTGCAAATTGCTAAAAACCTCCAACACACACACACTTAGTATGGTTAGTTGTTAAAACAAAGCAAATAACAACATCTCTATGAAATAATCTAACATGTTCCATAATGTTAATGAAATAACAAAATAAACTAAATTGAAAGCATTAAAAACATAGTAAATACCTATCCCATAGTGGATTGGTGCTACTTTGATGTGAAAAGTAGCCCTTTCCCAACCCTTGACAAGCTAAATGATGAAAATGATATGAAGATGCAAGATGATGATCAAGATGGAATGCTAACTTGGATGAGTTGTGGAGGAGTAATACAATAGAGGAGGCCTCTATTTATAACCGAGAAGGATAGAAGAATGTCAAACATGGAGGATGTGGGACTAAAGATCCACCAATGACAAGGTGTCACTTGTCAACATGTGAGAGGTTGAGGAATGAGCACATTTTGGTCAATGTTCCAAAGAGGGGGAGATTTGAAATTTGAATTTGATGAAAAGATGAGTTAAATGCTAAATTTGACCCTTGCAAGAGACATGTAAGAGCTCTTAAATGCCTTGTTGGAAGGACAAATCCCTTTTGGAGGGATTTTCAAATTGGGAGGAATATTCCCCAAAGATGCCAAGTTGAAAATAAATAAAGATTTTAATAAATCATTTAAATGCATTTTCATGTGCAAATGGCAAAATCTAGAGAATTTTGGAGATTAGGATTAAACTAATCAAGGTTTAATTAATTTAATGAGGGATTAGGTGATTTGACTCATTTGACTTAGATTTAAGGATCAAAAGGAGATGGAAGTTGATTTTAGATTTAATTAAATAAAGATTTGATTTATTTAATCAAAGAGGGTGATGTTAGGATCAAATTAAATAAAGTTGATTTATTTAATTTAAATGGAGGAGATAAATCAAATATGCTTGATTTATTTAATGAATGGACTTGATTAAATACAATATGCTAATTTTGCATGTCTACATTTTTCCCCTCTTTGAAGCAATGTACTTGCTATGTTGTTTCAAAGAATAAACTTACTACGATCAAATTTCAAAAAAATTCTTATTTTTTTGGATGCCCCAGCGAAAAGAAGTACACTAGTACATTGCCCCCTCAAGAGATCGAGCGAAAATATTTGATTTGAGGGTCGATCTTGTGATAAAGAGGTTCAAGATGGACGTATGGATAGTTATGATGATGATGCAAATGAGATGTTTTTAAGATGCTTAGAATAACCAATCTATATTATCCTAAACAACTTAAATGATAATGCAATGCATGTGAGATGGGTGATGCGATAATGCCTATATGATTATGCATTGGATGTTTTATGTAAATGTATGATTTTATGAGATGCTTAGACTAACATATCTATATTATGATGATGAACATGCATGTAAGATGAATGATGGATGATGTGATATGCTATGTGATTATGCGAGATCGGTGTATGCAATGGATTTGTGGATGCGCAGGATGGATGCAATCGCATGATTGAGGATTAACCCGATCATGACGCGATGCCGGGCATACAAAAAAGAAACGAGCATTTTATTTAATGCAAGAGTGATCCAAACAGCTCAACTCTTTAAGGAGAGATGATGATGAGAAACGGATGATTTGGTTTCTATCAAGAACTGGGACTTTTAAAGGGCCACTTCTACTCCTATGCCTGATAACACATGCCAAATTCCATGCATCAAGGTATAAAGAACTAGGATGATACTGCACTTAGTGGAATTTGAATCTCGACAAATAGATAGGAGTATTCTTTTTTCACACCTACATACGTAAACCTTTACTAGGGATGTAATTCTGAAGTTTCCTTAAATATCTTGGACTAAAAACAAAAAAGGTATAACCTTATCAAATGTAATAGTCATCAAGCTGCCCAAAACAATCTTACAAGCATATCTAACAGCAAGTATCTACTCAAGGTATATAAGAACGTCCAAATCGCTACAAAAGAAAAATGATATTGATCGCATTTACCCATCTCTCTATATCGCTTTGATTAGACATCATCGAGAGGTCATTGGAATGAGCGCAATAAGATAAATCAAAAAGAAAAGATCAACCACACAAACAAGTCAATGTTCTTCATACCTCTAGCCAAAGGGATTTGTTTTGATTAGGATAAGAACCGAAATGATTGTCAATAGATAATTCCCATTGTAGGAAGGATACATCCTAGGACATGTTAGTGGATGGCGGTACGTCAGTTTTGTTTTATCCAAAGTGTTTCCTTCCCAAAAAAGATAATGCCCATTGCAGGAAAATGATGCATCCCAGGACATGTTAGGCGGATGGCAAAGCCGACAGGCTCTTCGGGAAGGATATTGACATTATGCTGATTGACATGTTTTAAAATGATCAAGACTTTGATTTTGTTTTAAATATTTGTTGTTTTCTTTTGATTTTACGATTAAAGCTTGCTTTTGCTTATTGTTGTGGTTGTTTCTATTTGCATTGCCAAAGGATGAAGGTGACGCATTGTCTTATTATGGATGATTGATTATTGTGGGTGAAAGCAGATAGAGATGGATATAGATTTTTTTTCAAATATTTGGATGTTTTGGAGTTTTGGAAAATCTTTTGAGGTCGTGGGGCTTTTGCATTTCTTTTTGGGTTATTTGAACGCTCTCGGATCTTTAGGATCTTTATGAACGTTTCTTGGATTCCTTGGTGTTTCCTTTTGAATGTTCTTTGATCTTTGATGAACCCCGCAGCGGGCTAATCAAAGATTAGCCTTGCCTACATTTAAGCTCAGAGACGACGTAGTTCGGATTACCATGTTTTTGACGTTTTCTATTTTTATGAGTGTTTTTGGATTTTGATATGTTTTGGATGTTTTTGGACTTTTTGCACAATTTTGACGACTTGGATATGGATGTGTTATGATATCAGTGATCTGTTTTCGGATTTTGTCAAAAATCAAGCTAAGGTTGATTGATCAAATTGATGGATTGATAATGATAACATTGTTGAGGATGCGCAACAATGCAAGGATAGTGTTAAACAACAAAAGTATTGGGAAGGATATCCTGAGATGATGATGGATTTGATTTTATTGATTAGGATTTTGAAGCTTGATTTTGGAACAAAATTGTTTTGAATGGTATGATGTGACATTGAAGGATGTGTTAGATGTGACTAATATTGATTATTTGGATTGATGTTCGATGGAAGATAATGCTTGATAAGGAACATCTGCTTGTCAAAATATGCCATGGGCTAGTGATTTGGATTTTGGATCACAAGTGCTTTGACCAATTTGATTTTATGTTTACCAATGTTCGGATCACCACACAAGTCTGAGGATATAGATCAAGATTTATTCTAAAGCAAGATGTAAATATCTTCCCTTAATTTCTAGCAATGTATGGAATGCCATTGGATGGATACTTGGATAGGTGTATGGATGGAGGGATATGGATTATCTTGCGATAAGATAAGGTGTTAATGCTTCATGGCTCAGATAACATTGGGATGGGATAGGATCAATGAAAATGACTCATGTCAAGATGTTTATCGTAAGCCAACATAAAGTGTGCACCAAAATTCTTCAAGATCAAGATAATTTGGACTATGGATGCAAATGGATTACGATGGATTGGATAAATGGTTCATGCATGAATGGATTTATTATGGATGAGATGGATGAAATGCTGGATTTATTATGGATGGGATGAGATGCTTCCTCCCAAATTAGTGCATGCAGATGCTCGATTCTACACATGATGCCTTTTTTCCATTTTTTCATCATGGTACCTGTCCAAAGAGCCATTGTGGTGGTTTTCACTAGAGGACAATTTTTTTCTTTACTATTTTCAATCCTTTTTCTGACTTTTTTTTTGGATTTTTTGTATTTTTTTGTGAAAGATTTAAAGCTCATGCTAAACCACAAGGTGTTTCTGATGTAGATTCCCTTGTCATAATGTGCCATCGATATCCTGCTTGAAGAAGATTCTTTGCCAAGATACGTGCACTTGAACACAAATTTTGAGATTCTTGATTTGCTTTGTCAATACCAGAGTTAATTCTGTCTCTATGTGCACATCATGATAGAGTGCCTTCTGAATCCTTATGATGAATGGTTGTTGCCAATACATGGTAAATGTGAGAATTGGATATCATGCATGGAGGCATGGATGGAGTTTTTTTAGGAATAAAAGATGGATTGGTTGATAGTTTGGAACCTTTGACTCTCCAAACTTGGGAAGATGAGCAATGATGGGTGGATATGAAAGTGTGCTTGGAATTAGGACCAACTGTTTGATATACTTTGTACATTGCTTGAGAAGCCTTCTTTTGATTTTGTGGACATACTTGATGAATACTTTTCCCTTATTTATTTTTCCCCATAGTTTCTTTGACTAATGGAGTTTGATAGGGATAATCTTTCTTTGTATGTTTTGGTATCCATGCGTATTTGATTTGTCCATTATGCTTCTTAGCTTCTCTTTCTTTGATAATGTTCGTTGTGATTTGATTCAAATCTTTCTTTTGACATTGGTCCCAATTCATGGATGGGATGATGGGTGGATGAAGATTCATGATGTGGTTGGTTGTAGTATTGACATTAGTTTCATCATAAGGACTCTTTGTGCTCCCTATGTTGATGTTTTTGTGAGACATAGTTTCCCCCAATATGGCGGTAGTAGCACCTTTGTTCCTCGATTCTACCTATTTTAAGATGTCTTGTTCAATAAGCATGCTCTGATAAATGACCACTGTATATGACATTGTTTCAATTTGCTGCTCTGCTAACTCCGAAATGTCATGTTCTGTTTGACTTGTTTCCTTGAGTGGATAATGTTGGATATCTTCATATATGATGTCCCCAGTTTGAATTTGGGATATATCTGATCCTAATGTTGACAACTCAGTTTGACTGTAGGAATCAATAATCTTCTCTTTTTGTGTCATAATTTCAAGAGTAAAGGAATCCTATTCTGAATGAAGATCATCTATGTGTCCATCCACATAAAGTATCTCATGGGTAGATGGAGGATTATGTGCTATGTGGATGTGATCATCTTGTATAGATAGGAGAGTGTCCATTAAACCTTTGTAGTAGCTTGGAGATACAAATTCTTGATCTTGATTAATTTTGGAATTGCTTTTAACATGCTTTGGATCAAGTTCTTGACATGGGTCAATTTCAAAGGATGGATTGCTTATAAAGGGTTCTTGGATGCCGTCATTAGACATGGTAATTGGTTCAATATCCTCAAGTGTCGAGTTCAGGGTTCCTTCAGTATCTGTAACCATGAGGTCAAAGAGGGTCAACATGTCTTGGAAAGGACCATTGCTAGACCTTAGTGAAAGATTTTGATCATGCTTTGGAATAAATTCATGAGATATGTCCACTAACACATAAGGCGATGTAGAGACATTTTCAACATGGTCATTGGTCGATGGGTCATGGATTATATCAATTGGATCAAATAACTCTAACACTCCTTGAAATAGATGACTAAAAAGTGGCTCTTGATGTATGGTGAGTTGGTCATTGGATGAGGTGGAAACATCTTCAATGTGCTCATTGATAGGTCTTGATCATTATTTTCAACAATTGTGGTGGGGAGATTGTCAATGCTATCGACAATGGTTGAATCCTAATTATTGTCCCCAATAGTGATTATCTTTTGATCAATGAGTTCTTGGATGATATTCTTGAGTTGAATAAAACTTTATATTGTGTGTCCCTTTATTTTGTGAAAATCACAATGGTGCTCCTCGTTATACCCTAGTGGTTTAACCAAGGGTTCTTGATAGTTCCCATAGATGGGGAGCTTGATGAGATTTTCTTGCACCAGCTGTTGCATGACTAATTTGATTGGTTTCCCAAGTGGTGTGTATTTTCATTTGTTCCCTTGTGAGATTTGACCTTGTGGTGATTGATTTTGGAGACATGGTGATTGATCTTGGCGCAATGAATAAACTAATTTGTCAAGTGATTCAAGTTGATCTAGTGAAATTTGATTTTGATTTTGACAACCTTGATATAGCTGATTTGGCTTTTGTTCAAGCGGATTTGGAATGTATGCTGCTGGTGTTTACATGGGATCATGGACAAATTGATTTTGGACAATGTTCTGATTTGGGATGATGTCTAGATTTGGCATGATAGGTTGAAATTGAACATTTTCATGGTTGGGAATCACATTGCCTTGATTTAGGTAACTTTGATTTTGCATGGTGTTACCTTGACTTGGATTAATACATGGAGTTGTTAACATCTTGTTTGGACTTTGAGCAATATTCCTATGATTTGCAAACATATCCATCCCAAATTTTACCAAGTTTGGACTCAAAATGTTCATGTTTGGTAAAGTTGTACTTGGTACATTCTCATTTGGCATTTAGGGATTTGATGGGATGATGTAGTTCATTTGAAGGTTCAGGCATTGATTGTTTGGTTGATAGACTTGTAGGTTTGGACTTGGATTTAAATCTACCATTGGGAAAGGTGTTCCAAAGTTTTGATAGGGAATACTAACATTTGTAGTACCATTGAGGTTTGTAGGAGATAATGATCCCATGTACGGATTGTATAAATGTGAGTTTTGATAATCAATTGGCATGGTAAGGCTTTGATAGTTTGGTTGTTTTAGATTACTCATGATGTATGGATCAAGTTTATATTCCATGTTTCTCTTGTGTTGAGGTCTAGTTTGGACTGTAAAATAAGGATCAATTTTCAAGAATGTGGGAGGTGAACCTCTAATTCTTTGGGTTGATCCAAACTCTAGGTACAAAAACGAAAGTCTAAGATTTTAAGGATCAAAAAGGATGGTGATGAGATGAAAGATGGATGATTGGTGAATGATTGGAACTCTTAGGAAACCTTGAAGAGGATACTAAACTTTAGGACTTGGATTGATGTTTGATTTGATTTGGGATTGATTTGATTTAATTTGGATAGTGAACTCATAAACCCTAAGAGGTTGGATGTTGTCCTAGAGTAAATTTGTCCACAAGATGCTAATTTGACTAAATGTGTAAAGAAGGATTCATCTAGACACACCTAACCAAACAAGATGATTTTGGATTTTGGATAGTGAACTCATAAACCACAAGATGTTGGATATTATCAAGGGATAGACTTGTTCATAAGGATCAATAATTTGACTAAGTATTTGGAGAAGGATTCATCTACACACATCTAATCAAACAAAATGATTTTGATATGGCTAAAATGATTTTCCCAAAGTTTAGAATGAGGGATTGTTTCAATATTTCCAAGAATTGTTGGTGAGATGATTTTTATTTTGATGTTTGGGAGATGGATGAAAGGTTTGATTTTGATCCTAAGAGACTTAGAGAGACTTTGTTTACCATACCAAGATATTGAAGAACATGCTTTTCTCTAAGAGTAGTTCAAACCAAAAGACCAATGTTTTCATGGAAAACCATATGACCAAAAGATACCAAGCACATGTGTGGGGTTCAATTTGAGTTAATCTTGGTTAATGACTTGCTTTTACCATAAACACACTTCTTGCTTAGTTTTCAAACTGAATGTCTATGTCTCAATTCCTTTTCATTCCACAAGGTCCATTATGTGAAAATCAAGGTTTCAAGAGCATAGTTTCCTATTGTTGACTTTGCAATGAAAAAATCGAGATGTAGGTCCTAGTGTTTAGAAGCCTTCTAGGGATAAGAACCCCTAGGGACAAGTAGTAACACATGGAATTTTCAAAGGTATTTGTTCCTCCTAAAGGGTTTGAAATTCTGATGATTCGTTGAATGTTGGTTTCGATGTTTTGGATCCAAGCATTGTGTTTTCAAACTGACTCACAAGCAATATAACATCCAAGCTCAATTGGTACATTTTTCTTGGTGGGCTTGCCTCATGCCCTTCGTAGTAGAAGAGATGATTTTACATGCAACCAAGGAAAAAATATAAAGGTACATGTTAAGAATGAAGTCTTAACCTCTATATTTTAACCAAGATCGGACATGGAAAGTAACTTCTTGGAATCTAAGTTCCAATGCACCACTTTGATAAACTCGTTGGATGGACTGGTTGGTTACTACAAACAGGGTTCTTAATGACAACAAACCGTGAACACTGGAACCAACACTCACCCGCTTAGCCACTTAAGGCATGGGATTCGGTGTAGTCTATTGTTGGCACGAATTGATGCTAATTTTTCATGATTTCACACCCTTTGATATAGCCCATAGGTAAACGTGCTTGCAAGAACTTGCCTATGAGTTTCTTGTTGTGAGGTGTTTCTCATAGTAACCCCTCTCTTAAAGGTGAATCAAAGCAATAAAATGCATTTTGAGTGTTTCTCTTACACTCCAGATTGCACGAAGCGCAAGGGGAGAGGATACACACTCACAATGCACCAAAGACAAGATCACACAATTCAAACACTTATTCATTTTAAGCCCAAATAAAGATGAATTATTTTTAAAGAACCAATATCAAGTGTGATGTTGCTTGTTCAATTTATTTTTTAACCAAATCCAAAAGCTATTGAGTTTCTAAGGTTCAATTTTACCCCAACTTTGAGAAAAAAAACCAATGATTTAGTTGGCCTAAAACAGAAAAAAAAAAGAGTAGGAAATGGACACTTCAAGTTTTTACAATAAGCATTTAGAAATGGTTTTTCAATTTCAATTTCAATGATCAAATTTCAAACTCCAATTTTCTTGTTTTCGCTTAAGTCTGATGTCCAGTTCCAATGTCACCCTTAACCTTTTTCCTATGAACATTAGAAATAAAATTTATATATGTATTGCAAAATGATAAAAATATACACAAGACATGTCAACTTTTTGAAGAAAAATAAAAAATAATTGACAAGGCACATGAGTTCCATTCAATTATAACTCAATAAGAATAATAAATGTCAAGATATTCTTTATTTGAAACTATAAGAGTTGTCCTAAAAGTCTTTGTCAGAAAAGAATTGCATGGTGTTGATTAGTGCACTCATGTATTGTAGTGGCCTCTCAGATCAAAGGCAGACTAGACATCCAACTTTAAATTATCATTTGAGGCACCAATTGTTAGAGAAAATGCTAGAAATAAGTGTCAGGGCATTAAAAGTCAATATCAGAGCATTAAAAGTTTAATCAACATAGTGAATGCAATTATTTTGGATGGGGAGAATTGAGGATGTGTGCCAACTAGGTCAGCGCCTACTTGCAAGTGGTGACTTTATGGTATTGGGCCCTTGAAGTGTTAAATGGTCAACCATTCCTTGCATCAGCTCATTAAGAGCCCGAGGAGAGAGTTGAGAGTTCACTGGACCAAATAATGGCTGAGAAGCTTCATAATTGGATAACATTGCCGAGAAATAGATGCCTCTATGGCTCTATCTGAGTAGCAATGCAAAAATGAAGGATAATTGCACTTTAATCCCTGTCTGTCACAAAGTACATCACAATGCTTTGTAGCTTGCCTGATCACAAATCCGACAGCTGAAAGAAAAGATTGTAAACAAAGACGGTATACAGGTGTTAGATTTGTTTCCTATCAAAAAATTATCAGCGTTAGATTTGTTTCCTATCAAAAAATTACATATAGTATAGTCTAGCAGATTAAAATTGAAATCATGTTCTACAAACTCCCTTGCCATGAATGTGGAGCTAACAAAAAAAATTGGATTAATATGCATTTAAATAATAAAAATGAAAAAAATTAAGAATTATTTTCCATGGTACGCATCAACCATCTGTAGTTGTCCTGTAATGAACACTTGGCGAGTTAGGTTAGACTTCAGACGTTGTCCCTAGACAAGTACAAGCTGCTCAAAACAAATTTCTATCAACGACTGATAGAAACAGACACTGTAGTAAAACTTGCCAAATTTAGCCACAACACTTTCAACCTCTCTAATATTTGGTTTCAATTCTGAGATCTATAACATCATTTTCAAAATACAAGATTCAAGAAAGAAACTTTAATGTTGCAACCTTACTGGCAAGTCTATAGCCAATTTTTATAAGTGCAATGATTAAAGGGCCTGCGCAAAAGAAAAAACTTTCAAGCAAATGCATTTGGCAAGTGTAAAGCCTGTTGAAAAATGAGGTGTTTTCTTAGCTTAATACTCTATAAGACTTTAATATTTCTGATCTAAGTAAGCTCTTTCTTTGTTACATATATTCTTTGTGGGTGATTATCTTGATTAATTCATTTTACTGTTGTAGAATGAAGAGAGAAGTTGATAGAAGAACTAGACAGGATATTAGAAAGATCACACAAGATATACCATGGAGAAACCCTTTTGGGAAAAAAATCCACCAAGAATTATTCTATTATTCAATCTCTAAATTACAATAGCTCCAATTCTTGCTTGAGAATGCTTCTTCTATCTTCACCAATCTTCTTCACATCTGCAATAACAATTATAAAAACTCTCACAACTCTATTCAACTTGCTTGAGATAAATAGACAATATGCAACCTTGTAATCTCCAAATGGTGATAATTACAATGTAAAAGCTCAAGCCCTTGAAAAGGTACGCCATATTCCTTCAAGTTGAGTTATTCAGTGAAGACTAAAGCTTACATGTGCTTCATGCATTTGGGCATCCCAAACTAAAGCTACAACTTCTCCTTCACTTCGGTGATAATTCCAAAGCTCTTCCTCAAATTTGGTGCCCTTAAGTAATCCTACTTAACCGAGCCTTCAAAAATATCTTATCATGCATGAGAGGTAAATCCAATAAAGCATCTTGGGCACCCAAGTTGGCTCCAAGTGATTTATAGCTAACTGAAACATTTACTTAACACCATTCATGCAAGAATGGTCATCCCCTGTTAACTGGAGGTAGTCCCTATTATCTGTCATACAACTCAAGTTATTAGCCATGCATTCCAAGTTATCTGAAGCTAACTACATGCAACTCAAAATAACCAACATGCATGCAACTAAAGATAACTGAACCATAAATGTTGGTGGTAGGCGAGCTGAGGATGAACTAGAACTAAACTAAGTGGGGCGAACTTCAAGCATGCAAACATCAAATCCTAACTCCTAGGATCTTTACATGCATTTAGAAGTGCTAACTGTTACTCCCTATAGTTAACTGAACACAAGGTGAGTGTCACCTTACCATGTGTGCACCCACATGATCCTATTATTTAGGAATAACTACAAATGTCAATTTCATGATTTATTTCATCCAAATAATTAATCTCATCCTAATCTTAGTGTTGTTGAACACATTCCAAGAATCTAGGAGATACATGAAATAATTAATGTTTAGGATTTGCAATTAAATGGTATCCTATTTCCAACATTCTCCCACTTGACATTATACATTGCAATTATTCTAAACAAGGAATAATAAAACAAGTACAAGACTCAAGGCCAATGGCCTTCTTGCACCAACTAATCAAACCATGCTAACTTCAAATGCAACCTGCATAATCATGAAGCTTCCAAGCAAATGATTAAAACCAAGAGAACTTATCTGTATGGTTTCATAAGATAATCTATAACATTAATTAAAGTGTTCACTTTCTCAATTAATACCTTCCCATTATCAACAAAACCATTACCTTTCCCAAGCCTCTATATCCAAACCACGTCTTTAGAGGAATGCTAAACCATCGAGTGTGTTGAATTCACATTCAACCAAGGTGTAGGCTCCTCGGTCTTTTCTGTTGAATTTTTTTTCTCACAAGTAACAATTCCAACAAATGTCTCTTACCATAAGAGAACTCCAACCTCACCTATTTCTCCAAGTATCCATGCAGACCTGTAACCAACCAATCCATGCCAAACTCCAAATGCAACACAACACTTTCATGAAGTAATCAAGCAAATGATTAATGTACCCAAAACTTAAGAGAACTACACAAGATCATTGTCAAAGCTCCAATCATGAATCAAGAACATAAATATGACATCCATGATCTAACCAAAACATCTCCTCTTAGGAGATCTCATGCACCATAACATACTTATACATCCTAGTCACAAGAGAACCATGTAATATGCCAAACTCTAAATGCATATCAAGAGTAAACCATGACATCAATAACGAATATACTCTAAACCAAGAAATAATATCTCTAATCACATGGAGATAACCTTACCAATGATGCATCCAAGTCACTGCCAACAACTCCCACTGAACCATGGTACTAAGTTACTTATGGCATCGTGACTACCATCCTCTCTACGAAGATTAATCTAAAACATGAAGCAAATAGTTATCACAAACAATATTAGCTAAAATAACCAATGCATCATTACTATTAGTTCAGGACTCCTCTATAGAAGAATCAAAACTCTCTTTCTTGTTCTTACAATTCTTCTTCACATGTCCTGGTTTCCCATGGTTCCAATACTTTACCTTACTCCGTCCTTCTGACTTACCCTTCCCTTCCTTGTTTCCCTTAGGATCCTTTTTCTTAGGCCTACCTTTTACAAACAAGGAATCTTGGATTTCCTCCTTAGAATTCCTCCTCATCTCCTCTGATAGGAGAGTAGGAATAATGTTGTCCATATTTGGATCTGCACCATTACCACTAATTGCAACAATTAGATTTTCCCAAGAATCTGGTAAAGAACAAAGTAATAAAATGCACTTATCCTCATCCTCTAGCTTTACATCTACAGATGCTAACTGACTAAGAATTAAATTAAAAGCATTTAAATGTTGTGCAACAGATTCAACATCTTTCATTTTCAATGAGTACAACTTCCTTTTCAGATACAACTTATTGGTGAGACTCTTAGTTTGATAAATATCCCCTATTCTTTTCCATAATTTATATGCACTGGTTTCCACTAAAACATTCAAATGAACAACATCAACAAGAAATAACCTTATTGTTCCTCTTTCCTTCTTATCTAACTTAGCCCAATCTTCATCTAAAATAGTTGTAGGTGTCTTTGTCTCATTATTAACTACTAACCACTGATCTCTTTCTTCAAGAAGATCTTCCATTTTTAATTTCCACATTTCATAGTTAGAACCATTGAACCTTTCAATCTCTAACCTTGAATTCATTGTAACAAAACTTAATTCCAAAATCAGCAAATAACAAAAATAATAAAAGCTCCCACTAATCTTAAAAACCTCCAAACGTAAGAGAATGGCATCCCAATACTCTACCCAACCTCAGCTCTAATACCAAATGTTGAAAAATGAGGTGTTTTCTTAGCTTAATACTCTATAAAACTTTAATATTGCTGATCTAACTAAGCTCTTTCTTTGTTACATATATTCTTTGTGGGTGATTATCTTGATTAATTCATTTTACTGTTGTAGAATGAAGAGAGAAGTTGATAGAAGAACTAGACATGATATTAGAAAGATCACACAAGATATACCGTGGAGAAACCCTTTCGGGAAAAAAATCCACCAAGAATTATTCTATTATTCAATCTCTGGATTACAATAGCTCTAATTCTTGCTTGAGAATGCTTCTTCTATCTTCACCAATCTTCTTCACACCTGCAATAACAATTATAAAAACTCTCACAACTCTATTCAACTTGCTTGAGATAAATAAACAATATGCAACCTTGTAATCTCCAAATGGTGATAATTACAATGCACAAGCTCAAGCCCTTGAAAAGGTACGCCATATTCCTTCAATTTGAGTTATTCAGTGAAGACTAAAGCTTACAACATGTGCTTCATGCATTTGGGCATCCCAAACTGAAGCTACAACTTCTCCTTCACTTCGGTGATAATTCCAAAGCTCTTCCTCAAAGTTGGCGCCCTTAAGTAATCCTACTTAACTAATCCTTCATAAATATCTTATCATGCATGAGAGGTAAATCCAATCAAGCATCTTGGGTGCCCAAGTTGGCTCCAAGTGATTTATAGTTAACTGAAACATTTACTCAACACCATTCATGCAAGAATGGTCATCCCCCGTTAATTGGAAGTAGTCCCTGTTATCTGTCATACAACTCAAGTTATTAGCCATGCATTCCAAGTTAACTAAAGCTAACTACATGCAACTCAAAATAACCAACATGCATGCAACATGCACTTGCATGCAACTGAAGATAACTGAACCATAACTGAACTAAACTGAACTAAACTGAACTAAACTAAACTAAACTAAAATGAACTGAACTGAACTTCAAGCATGCAAACATCAAATCCTAACTCCTAAGATCTTTACATGCATTTAGAAGTGTTAACTGTTACTCTATATAGTTAACTAGACACAAGGTGAGTGTCACCTTACCATGTGTGCACCCACATGGTCCTATTATTTAGGAATAACTACAAATGTCAATTTCATGATTTATTTCATCCAAATAATTAATCTCATCCTAATCTTAGTGTTGTTGAACACATTCCAAGAATCTAGGAGATACATGAAATAATTAATGTTTAGGATTTTCAATTAAATGGCATCCTATTTCCAACAAAGTCGTGTTCTATAATGATGGCAAGACCTTGGAAAGTGACATTTACTTCAACTAGACGATTTATTCAACAACAGTGGTAAAATAAATGGAGGATTAATAGCCATTGCTTTAATATGAAAGGGTTTGCATTGCAATAGGTAGCGAGTGATGAAGCTTCACGCTTGTGATGTTTCCTTGCTCTCCTCCTTTGCTAGTTGTCACTCTGTGCACACCAAAATGGGAGCTTTAGAATCATGTATGGGAATATTTCAAAGCTTAATCATGCCCAAAATTTGCATCACCCAAATCTCCCAGATTGAGTGATGTGCAAGTTTTTGTTCACTTCCAGACTTTGAATGAGAAGGAATTAATGTCTGGTTTCTCTCCTCCGCCCTCTGTCTCCTTGGATCAAACATCGTCTATAACACAAACTGTAGTAATACTCATTTGGCATATAAGTAAGCTCACACACTAAAGCTTGGAAGTAAACACTATCCTTTTACAAAATGGTTGGATATAAATAGAGCTCTAGACTTCGCAGGTCTGTAAGGCCAAACAAAGTAGCTATAACATAACTATTTAAACCATATATAAAGCTTTTTAAAAAGATCGCAAACCTATACAGTATGAATGATGCCAATCAAGAATAAAGATGCTAGAAAGTTTGCATCTTTATTGTTTGTAGATTTGATAAAGATGGGCTCGAGTAAAAGGTATGAGTGAAAGGCGTGACAATAAGGAATGCATTTGAAAGGAGGTGCTAAAAAAAAGGCCAGAGCCAAATAGTGACTAAATATCGATTGGCAGGGAAAGGAAGATCTTTCTTGCTTTCTATAACAAGGCTTTGACTAAATGGCCTACAATTTTTTTTTTCAAAATCGAGCAAATCACTTAGACAAATGAATGAATACCATCCGATCGAAGCTGATGTCCCATAAGAAAAAATGAAAAATGCCTCATAAAAGGGATTTCATGGATTACACTAATTGCTTTCCCAACCAACGAGCTTTACTCTTATGTGTGAAATGAGGGAACAAAGGCTATTAAAGACTTCTATTCCAATGAAATACTTGTTGGAGAAATGCATTAAGCCACAATATTCAAGCCATTGGATAAGGGAGTATGAGCAACAAAAACATATTCAAAATGCTGAAGCACAGAAAAAGCACGTTATCCATTTGAAATATTTCTTCAAAGAAATGAAATCTGGATATGCATAAAATAGATCTATTGTAGAGGCTTTAGAAATTTTTGCAAATGCTATGTTAACAAATAGTTGGAAATAAATCAATGCACAACAAATGTGAAGCAAATCTACTCAACCCTCCTTCTAGCACCATAATGTAGATGGTGAAATCTGCAAATTACTAAAAACCTCCAACACACACACACTTAGTATGGTTAGTTGTTAAAACAAAGCAAATAACAACATCTCTATGAAATAATCTAACATGTTCCATAATGCAAATGAATAACAAAATAAACTAAATTGAAAGCATTAAAAAACATAGTAAATACCTATCCCATAGTGGATTGGTGCTACTTTGATGTGAAAAGTGGCCCTTTCCCAACCCTTGACAAGCTAAATGATGAAAATGATATGAAGATGCAGGATGATGATCAAGATGGAATGCTAACTTGGATGAGTTGTGGAGGAGTAATACAATAGAGGAGGCCTCTATTTATAACCAAGAAGGATAGAAGAATGCCAAACATGGAGGATGTGGGACTAAAGATCAACCAATGACAAGGTGTCACTTGTCAACATGTGAGAGGTTGAGGAATGAACACATTTTGGTCAATGTGCCAAAGAGGGGGAGATTTGAAATTTGAATTTGATGAAAAGATGAGTTAAATGCTAAGTTTGACCCTTGCAAGAGACATGTAAGAGCTCTTAAATGCCTTGTTGGAAGGACAAATCCCTTTTGGAGGGATTTTCAAACTGGGAGGAATATTCCCCAAAGATGCCAAGTTGAAAATAAATAAAGATTTTAATAAATCATTTAAATGCATTTTCATGTGCAAGTGGCAAAATCTAGAGAATTTTGGAGATTAGGATTAAATTAATCAAGGTTTAATTAATTTAATGAGGGATTAGGTGATTTGACTCATTTGACTTAGATTTAAGAATCAAAAGGAGATGGAAGATGATTTTAGATTTAATTAACTAAAGATTTGATTTATTTAATCAAAGAGGGTGATGTTAGGATCAAATTAAATAAAGTTGATTTATTTAATTTAAATGGATGACCTTAGAGATAAATCAAATAAGCTTGATTTATTTAATGAATGGACTTGATTAAATTCAATATGCTAATTTTGCATGTCTACAACTGCTTATGAAGTTTGGAAAAATTTGGAAGATCTTTATGAAGGAAATGATAGAGTGAAATTGACAAAGAAGCTAACAACAAAGTGTAGATATGAGAATCTGGAAATGGAAGAAGGAGAAGATATTGCAAGCTATTTTCAAAGAATTGAACTGGTAGCAAATGAAGTTAGAAATCAAGGGGTTACTCTGACTGATGAAGATATAATTGAGAAGATTATAATGACTACCAGAATGTTATAGTGACAAAGTTTCAGTTATTGAGGAAACATATAATCCTAAGAAATATACCAAAGATGAGCTATTTGGCACCTTGACTACATTTGAGATGAGAAAGTTTGGAAAGAAAGAGGAAAAGACAAAAACAACATTTAAACCAACAAAGATTGAAGATGATTTAGATAGTGATGGTTCAGATGAGTTGGAAGAGAACTTTACAAGGAAGTTGAAGAAATGTATTGGTAAGTATAAAGGTATGTTTCCCTTTAAATGTTTTAGTTTTGGTAATATTGGTCATTATGCTTCAATATGTCCAAATAGAACTATACATAAGAAGAAAGAGATCATAAAGATAGAAAGAATAAGAAATATAAAAAATTGTACTATGTTAGAGAAGAAGTTGGAATCTCTGATAATGAACCTAATTAGGAGAATGATGATAGTGAATGCTTGTTCTTAGCCTTGGAGAGTAAATGTGTGTCTGCTAACTCTAGAAAATGTGCAAGAAAAAGTGATTCAAAGTACAAGAAGGATGAGATGGAAGGTACTTCGTTCACTACCTTTCATGCTAGACAGGATGAAGACTATTGGGTGATTAACAATGGATGTTCTAATCACATGACCGAATATAAAAGTAAGTTTACTAAACTTGAAAAGTATGATGGTGGTTTGGTCATGTTTGGTGATGATTAAGGAGAAAATATTGTTGGGAAAGGTACAATTAGTTTTGATGGAATACACAACACTGATGATGTATATTATGTAAAGGGTCTAAGGAATAACCTTTTGAGTGTTGGATAGATGTGTAGCAAAGGTTTTACACTTATGTTTCAGGATAATACCTATGAGATCAAAAAAGGATCCAGAGCTATGGTTGCTGCAGGAAGGAAAAATCATGGAAACATCTATCGGTTTAAGGGTGTTGATGGTCAATGCCTTGTAACTCAAGTTAACGAAAGTTAGTTGTGGCACCAAAGAATGGGACATGCAAACTTTGACAATCTGGGTAGGATTAGCTCAAGAGATGTTGTCTGAGGTCTTCCTAAAATCATAAAGCCTGCTAATATAGTTTGTAGAGGTTGTTAGTTAGGGAAACAAACAAGATGCAATTTCAAAGGAAAAGAGCAAACTACTACTGAAATGTTGGAATTAATTTATACAGACCTTTGTGGTCCTACTAGAACAAGAATCCTAAATGGTGACAAGTACTTCATGCTCCTTATTGATGATTATTCTTGAATGACGGGTTGCTTTTCTTAGAGAAAAGACCCAGGCTCTAGATAGGTTTAAAGTGTTCAAAGAAAGAGTAGAAAATGAAGTGAACCTAAGAATCAAATGTTTGAGATCTAATAGAGGTGGAGAATTCACTTCTAGTGAGTTTAATTCATTTTGTGAAGAGAATGACATAAAGAGACACTTTTTTGCTCTAAGAACCCCTCAACAGAATGGAGTGGCTGAGAGAAAGAATCAAACTATACAAGAAGCTACAAGAACCATGATGAAAGAATAAAATGTACCTGATGTGTACTGGAGAGAGCCAATGCACGCTGATGTTTATGTTCTTAAAAAAGTTTAGATTAGAGGCAACATCACAAAAACTCCTTATGAGTTTTGGACTGGTAAGGCTTCTACTGTGAAATACTTTAAGGTGTTTGGAAGTAGATGTTACATTAAAAGAGATGATGAAAATCTTGGCAAGTTTGATGCTAGATGTGATGAAGGGATTTTCCTTAGATATTCAACTACCAGCAAAGCATATAGATGCTTTAATAAAAAGATTGAGGAAGATTTTTGAGAGTGCTAATGTGAAGGTTGATGAGGACATGCATAGACCCATTAAGATAAGTGAGGTTGAACTTGATGATCCTATCTGCGGACAAGTACCTGTTGAAATAATGTTTCAAGCAGCTCCCTTCGGGTCCCCCTTTTTTTGCACATATTCATGCACTGGCCTGTTCGTCTGCGCGTTTCTTCGGCTTCCCGGCAGGTTTTGATCTTTCACTTTGTGCATTCCTCGCTTCGCAACTTCGGCAAGCGGCTCCCCGTTCGGCTCCTGAGATGCTGTGCTGGGCGCCCACGTGTCTCGCCTGCGGGGTTTTTCATTTTCTGTTGCTTTGTGTTTCCTTCGGGTTGCTAAGCCTTCCATAAGGGTCCGTTACTCCTAGGGTTCATCGAGGGGCCCACATCTTTGTACATGGCAGTGTATCGCAATCTTTCCCTAGCAAGAATAGAATATGCTGCAGCGGGCTGCGAAGAATTTCTATTGTCCTTCTTTCTTTCTTGGCGGGACCTACCTTCGCTCACGTGTCAGCGGTTCGTAGTTTTTAAAACAACAGCAGGGACGAGAGCACCACGGGCTGCGAAACGCGGCCACGCGTCTTTCACCACCCGGTTCATGCGGCCTTTCCCCGTTTTCAAAGTAGCCTCAGTCCCCTGAACACGTGTCACTTCTCCGCAAGCTCTCGATCGATGGAGGAGTTTTCATTCGGGCCGCGATTTGCTGCCACGTGCCTTACATTGATTATCAAAGCAAGCTATGTGATGTCCGAGAGGGATAGTGTCATTGACTGCTGCTCGCCATGGTTCTCTAAAGCGGTGGGTGGCACTCGTCGTTTCGAAGCCTGGTTGGGACCACTGCCATCATTACAAAGGGCACGCCTATAACTGACCAACTGGATGTTGTGCTCTGACTGGCTGCTCTCATAACGGCATTGGGAATATTCTTATTCGGGCATCATTACGGGAGATTGTGGAATCTTTCTGTTACAACTCTCCAGGCGGTGGGATTTTGCTCTCCGGCTATATATACTCTCTCTGTTGAGGGAAAATTGTCCAAGATTTTTAGGAAGAATACTGGTTTTAGCAAGAGACGCTAGGCCTTTTTTTGCATGTTTATTCGCAAGAAACTTTCAGACTGTGCCTATTGTTCGGCCTTTCTGTTTTTCATGTCTTGATTAAACTGTGAACTGTGCTTTTATTGTCTTAAGCATTTCATTTGAGGAGACTTCTATATATTGAATGCAAACTTGCTGGTCTAAATCATGTCTTAATGACTCTTCTTAGCAGTGAGAATGTATGCGATATTGTTTTATGTCAATTAGATGAATTGTTTATGCTAATGCTTTAAGTTTCCGATGTTTTGGAACATAACAATGACATTCAGGCCCTTGAGTCTATGATTTATCGTGCCTATCAGTAAGCTTTGGTGCATCGCCTTAGATTAATATTTGTTTCATTATATCTGCTTCCTTTTTCCTTTCCAAAACCCATTATATAGAAGAAGCCGGCTTCTTTAAAATCTGGAGGTCACTCAGTTTGGCGCAAAGGGGTCCCCCTTGAACTGAGTTTCCCATAAAGGCACTGTTATCTCGTCAATTTTTGGCGTCAACAGTTTGTACCTTTTTTCTGGCACGCCCGGTGGGACCCAAACTAATGAAATTGTCTTCTAAAAGGGTGTATGAGCCATCGGCCTGTAACTAGATCCCAAACTGCAAATAACCCAGGTTTACTAGTGCCTCCATTCGGGACAGTCCAGGCCGCAAATCAGTTAGTAACCATTCCATTCCCACCACCCTTTCCTCTCACCATGTTGCCAGCCACGAATAGAAATTATGTAGCATGGGATGCTGGAAGCCCCCTGGTAGCTCTGGTAGCACCTGCTGTTTGGGGCGCCATTCCAGTTTCGGCCCTGAAAGCTCTTCCCAAATTCACCGGAGATAACACAAAAACGCCAGCAGAGCATTTGCAGGATGTAGCGGATGTATGCCTGGTACATGGTATCACAGCGCAGAATGTAGCCCTGAGGCTCCTTGCTGTGTCCTTCAAAGGAAAAGCTCTGGAGTGGTACTGAACACTGACTCCTAATACCATTCGCACTTGGGATGACCTCAGAGATCCAGTCTAGAAAGGTTTTCAAATGACGGAGATCGCTCTTCGCTATATTATCATATTCAATATCAAACATCACCCTGGGGAGGCTCTGACACTTCAATGCCCGATTTCGTGGGCGGAGGATTCCTGTGACCATCCGCCCGACCCCAGAGTTGCGTTCATGTTCTATCTGAAGTCCATCAATCCCGACATTTCTATGATGATCAAGTCTCTGGGAGGAGCCACTTTACCCGATGCATATGCCACTGCTATCAAAGCAGAAAATCACTTGATAGACTGCGGGAAATTGCCTCCTCGACCTGTTATGCCGATATTTCCTGAGATATCGAACGTAGCACAAGAGGTGGTGTCGACCAGTGTGCCAGCAACTCCCCAGTCAGCGTACTCATATACAGCCGCTCCTGAAAACTTGGCCTCTACATCGAGTTCTCCCAAGAATGAGATGGGCGACCTCAAGGAGATGTTACGGACTATGGCGAATGATATAACAACCCTCAAGCGGAACCAAGCAATGCCTCCGCGGCCTGCGTATTAGAATTATCAAGGTGGGCGGCCTACCTATCAGCAGAATCAATATCAAAATGCGCATCGCACTAACTCACCAGCAGCGGCTATGAACCAAATAGTTCCGGTGCCTACGCCGCTGGCAGGTGCGTCGCCGAGCTCCAGCAGAGAATTAACTGCGGGACAAAACAATTTGATTGATGACATCAATCCATGGTGCTTCCCTTGCAACAATGCGCATATGCCCTGAAATTGTCCACATGGCAACTTACAACAAAGGATAGCAGAGCAACATAGTCAAGGTATTGCGATTGAGAACGAAGAATACAGATATGCCCCAGCAATGGAGAATGCGGTCCTTACCGCGCAAATACAAGGAATGTCCCTAGAGCAAGAGTCCGACATTGTTCCTGATCATGTGCTCTTCTCATGGATGGAAGACGAGGAAATGGTGCTTACAAATGATACGGCCACAGCCGAAACGCCGTGGGTAAAGTCTGCCTATAATACGCGCTCCAAGAGAAGATTCACCGGTGAGGCCGTTGTTTCACTTTCAGATAGTCCGCAATGCAAAGACGTTTCGGATCAAATTCCTGGCGGTCCGACCGAATCCTTATCTTCTCAACCGCGGAAGGAAATTATTATAACAAAAGCCAAGGAGCAGAAATCTTCGAGCTCCTCGCCTCTTAATGTGGTAGAGCAGCTGAAGAAATCACCCGCTAATATGTCTTTATGGGACATTCTAGCTATCTCGGAGCAGAAAACCATACTCCAAAAAGTGCTTCAGCAACAGATGGACCCAGCACTAACTGAGCCTTTGGCCAGTACCGAGGCAGTTTATCTAATGCCACCAACTAAGGTTGTTGCAAACAAAGTGATGGAATCCCATGCGGAATGCGGAGGTAGGCCAAAACCTCAACCCTTCTTCTTGACTCTCATTATAGAGGAGAAACTATTACACAACGCTATGATTGATTCTGGCGCTAGTACCACGGTTATGCCAAAACTAATAGCCGAAGCCTTGGGACTCGGCTACGAACCTATGAAGAAAGGGGTTATGCAGCTAGATGGAAATAAGGTTGATACTGTGGGTGTCATCAAAGCACTTCCGCTGACTCTATTTGCCTACCCGAGTATCACGGTCCCGCAAGACACAGTGATCATAGATGTTCTGCCAATGTTTGGTCTTTGCCTTTCTCGAGAGTTTACTTCAAAGGTGGGCGGCTATTTGTCTTTAGATTGGTCACATCTAATCCTTAGAACCAAGCATGGCGCGAAGATGAAGATAGAATCGGAGGCTCTGCATTCCGAACATGTGGCGGATGAGGCCCTGATTAACTTTGAAGCCGCACATACCTCCATCACCAAGCAAGACATGTACAATGCCGAACTGCTAGAGGAGGAGAAGGTCAACGGAGACCGAAGTGATAACGAAGATGCTCTGTTGAGTGAACATATAAACAACGATCCCTTCAGAAATTATCATGCTACCGGATTAGGCACATATGTGATCTATGACGAAGACCAAGTTCTTCCGAAGGTCGTCAAAGAACCTGACAATGACCAAACAAGTGAGCTGTGGACATTGTATTTTGACAGAGCAAGGAGTAAAGTTGGAGCTGGAGCAGGGATATGCCTAATATCCCCACAGAATGAAAAGTTGTTGAGGTCTTTCCGATTCCAATTCGCCTGTTCAAATAACGAGGCTGAATATGAGGGATTAGTCCAAGGCCTTAGCCTAGCGGAACGAATGGGTGTCAAGCAATTGATTGTGTTCGGAGATTCAGAACTGGTAGTTAATCAGGTCTGAGGAGTCTCAGCAGCAAAGAATATCCGCATGAGATCCTATCGGCATCGAATCTGGGACCTTATAGAAAGTTTTGAAGCTTTCAACATCCTGACCATTCCCCGAGCGCAGAATGGCGATGCAGATCGTATGGCGGTAACCGGTGCTCAGTTTGATCCTGTCTCCGACTTGCTTCGGAATAGATATTCAGTGCGAGTGCTTGTTAGATAGGCAATACCCGATAATGACCAAAGTTGGCAAGTCTTTGAGAGCGATGAACACATCGCCTCGTTTATTCAACACTCAGGGGAATTTGCTGATCAACTCCAACCAAAGATGGCTGAGGCCTATGAGGGACAAATTATGCAGCTGAAGTCAAATAAGCTTCCGAAAGGACTGGTTACTCTCGAAAAAAATTTTGATTGTAGTGACGCCCGAAATGATAAGCGGAAGTTCGTGGCGGAAAAGGGTGATTATGAAAATCTTTGGGTTTTCGATGACAGGAACCTTCGGGTCGGAAAAGATGTCTCACAGCAAGATAGAGAAAGGATTATCAATTTCTATGAGAAATATGGAGTAGTGGCCTGGTCCTACGATGATCTGGAAGGTTATGATCCTAGTATCATTCAACATACTATTGAGCTAACAGAAGGTGCGAAGCCAATCTGACAGAAACAGTGGCCGGTCAACCCTAAAGTTGAAGACTTGATGGCACAAGAGCTAACCAAGCTCATTGAGTCGTGTATTGTCTTCCTAATTAAACATAGTACTTGGGTATCAAATCTGGTACCAGTCCGAAAGAAGAATGGTGATATCCGCTTATGCGTAGATTTTCGAGACCTAAATAAAGCATCTCTGAAGGACCACTATCCATTGCCTTCTATGGAGTCAATCCTCCAAACTGTCGCGGGATCGGAAATGTTCTCTCTACTGGATGGCTTCTCTGGCTATAACCAGATTTGAGTAAAAGAGGAAGATCAGCACAAGACTACGTTCACCACCAAATGGGGGACGTTTGCATATGCTAAAATGCCTTTTGGTTTATCTAATGCAGGGGCAACCTTCCAGAGAGCTATGGATGTTGCATTTAGCGAACTGATCAATAAAATTAACCTAATCTATTTGGATGATCTTACTATGTTCTCCAAATCTAAAGATGATCATTTCGATCATTTGGAGTTGGTGTTTCAAAAGTGCCAAGAGTTCGAGATTTCCTTAAATCTGAGGAAATGTGTGTTCGGTGTACCTCAGGGTAAGCTGTTAGGACATTTTGTGTCGAAGGAAGGTATTTCAATTGACCCAGAATGAGTAAAGGCTATAAAGGAGCTTCCTCTCCCGGTAAATAAGAAAGGTGTCCAGTCTTTTCTGGGCAAAGTAAATTTCGTCAGTAAATTTATTTCCGATTTTGCGGGAATAATTAGGCCGATCACCCTAATGCTAAAAAAGGATCAAATTTTCAAGTGGACAACGGAGGCGAGGGAGGAATTTGAGAAGGTCAAGGAAGCGATCTCCTCAGCCCTGGTGTTAATTAATCTAGATCAATATAACGATTTTATAATGTATGCCTTCAGTAGCAAGTCCAGTATCGCTACTGTTCTGACTCAAAAAGGATAGAGAAGGAAAGGGAGAGCATCCTGTTGCGTTCTATTCCCGAACCTTAAAGGAATATGAGGTGAATTATAACTTCATTGAAAGGCAGGCTTTCGCAATAGTAAAGGGACTCAAAAAGTTTCGCCATCTAATTTCCTATAACAAAGTCCTGGTATATGTCGCACATTCTAGTGTGCGGGAATACATCATGGAGGGAGAAATCACAGAGAAAAGGGCTAATTGGATCACCAAGATCCTGGAATATGATATCGAGGTCAGGCCTACTAGGACTATTAAAGGCAAAGGACTGTGTGAGTATATGGCACAAGACGAGGAGATGCCTGCTAAAGAGGAACAGCCGGAGCTTGTCCTGATAAATGTATCAGGATCAGAGGATAATTGGCTAGAAGATAGAATGAACTTCATGCGAACCGGAAAGTACCCGCCAGGCCTCTCATCCCAGAAAAGAAGGTATTACCGGCTCCAGAATTGCGGATACACGCTGACAGAAGGAGTCCTTTTCAAAAGGAATTTTAATGGTGTGCTCCTACAATGCGTTACTTCAGGAGAGGCGCAGAGGATCCTCAACGCATTTCACAATAGCGACGAAGGTGGAAATTTCTCCGCTAGAACTACTGCCATCAAGATCTTATGGGCTGGATATTACTGGCCTACACTTTTCAACGATTCCTACTCTTTGGTAAAGACTTGCAAAAAATGCCAGTTATTCTCCGACAGAAGGAAGAATTCAGCAATGCCCCTCAAACCTATCGTGGCGGATGAACCATTTGCGCAATGGGGCCTCGACTTTATCGGGATGATCAACCCGGTTTCTAGCTCCGGACATAAATGGATTTTAACAGCTACGGACTACTTCACAAGGTGGGTGGAAGCCGTTCCCCTTAAGGAGGCGACGGAGGCTGAGATTGTAGACTTCCTCGAGGCTCTGGTAACAAGGTTCGGCCCTCCGAAGATGATCATTTCGGAAAACGCTAGAGCATTTGTAGGCACAAAGGTATGTCACTTTGCATTGAAAAATGGCATATTCCTTAAAACGTCTTCAAATTACTATCCACAGGGAAATGGCCTAGCCGAGTCAACAAACAAAAGTTTAGTTCGACTCCTCAAAAAGGTTGGCTCAGAACACCAGAGGGAATGGCACAAAAATCTCTGAAAAGCACTCTGGGCCAACCACATAACTCCTAAACAAGTCCTCAAGACTTCGCCCTATGAGCTAGTATATGGGAAAGAAGCACTGCTACCTATCTCTATGGAGATTCCGGCGATACAGTTGTTGAAATCTCTTGAGATAGAACAAAATGATGCCATGGAGGTTCGGCTTGCCGAACTATTGGAAGTACAGGAAAAAAGGGAGAATTCCCTAAAAGCCATGACAGGCCATCAACAGGTGGTCAAATGGTGGTTTGACAAAAAGGCTTCTGACCAAGGCCTAAAAAGTGGAGATTTAGTGCTAAAATATGACAGCAGGGCTGCGAAGCCAGGTCAGCATGGTAAGTTTGATAGCCTATGGGAATGACCTTTCAAAATCATTCGGTGCATGCAACACAATGCCTTCGAGCTGGAAAATATGGAACAAGAGCCTCTAGGAATCCCGGTTAATGGGATTCACCTTAAATTGTTCCATTAAACGTCAAGACCTACCCTGTATAGTTGTAGATAGCGTTTTTTCTTTTTTCCTTCCTGTTTTTGGCCTATCCTTTTGCTAAAATCAATTGACTTACTACACATCCGCTTATCATCGTTAATGGGTAAAGCACAGAAGTTTCTTAAAACACAAAAAATATGCTCGTAAACAGAGGCAAAACATACAAGATTGGCAAAACCCAGAAAAAATTGCACGCAGAAGCAAACAGGAGCATAGATTTCACAACAAAAAGAAACGTATATATTTATATACATGTATCCTGAGTTACAAAATGGCATGAATGCCGATTTTCAAAATATACAAAGTATTAGAGCGTATATATATATGTTGGCCTTTTATTAGGCCGATACGAAGCAGGGGGGTTACATCAACAAACACCAAGGCAAGGGGACCATCTATCCGCAGAAGTGGCTAGCAGCAACTGACGCATTCAAGATAGCGTCCGCTTCTTCCTCATCAACAGGTTCCTCGGCGGCACTGGCAACATCATTAAGCGCGGCTGTCGTCGGTGGTGGATACACCAAGTTCCTGAAGTCAGTATACCACTCTACATCATAGAAGGGTATCACGTTGTAACTCCTGAACGGGAAGTGAAGAGCTTGGGTAACCCTTTGCTAGTGTTGAACGTGGGTCTGCAAGCGGAATCTACTCAGGAATGGGTGTCAGACGACAACAGCTTCTTCTTCGATAAAGCGGCGCAGGTCGCCGGTTGTTGGCAGGCCAATCCCGTACGCAGCATGGGTGACAACCTCGCCGAGCCCATTCAGGTACTTCTTCAGGAAGATTTCTTTGACTAGCTTCAATACAAGCGGCCGAGGGACACAAATGTCCAGCATAGACGCTACAAAGTGCGAGCACACGTCAGTGTTCACCCGATGCTTATCTTCATACTCAACATAGTCCTTGCCGAGAACCCACTTGATGGCTACTAGAACCAGCGAGTGTTTGTTCTTCGTCATTCTCTTGAGCCTTCTGGTAGAGATCTCACCTACAAACGTTGTTTGTGATTTGAAAGAGGTTAGGCGAATAGGAGTATCCATCTCTCCTAGCACTATTCCTAAATCGGCTGAGTAATGCCGAAATCTGCTCACCACCTAACCTATGAAAAGACATGCTTTGCAGTATTCTACTTGCCTATCACTTCTTGGGCGCAAAGTGCATATGTTCGCTATCTACTGGCCTATTTATAGAAAATTAACAAGATGTATGCCAATCCGCCCGTAAGCAACGTGATGTATATTGGCCGCGATCTCGAGGGCCGAGTCTGCGTTTGTTCACGTTTTGGGCTGGCACACGCGTGGTAGCACGGCTCAAGGTATGCTTAATTAAATCAAGTTAATTAATTGAGCTTTAAAAGGGTGGCACTTGTTGATGAAGGTACGTATGGCCGTATGCTATGGTGTCAAATCTCAAGCACAAACCGAGCTCGAGGCAATATTCGTATCTCTTTCAGGCGGTGATCGTTTGCTTGGCGTAATCATTCCGGCCAGGGATATTAATTATCGATACATGCTAACCCAAGGTGAGAAGGCCAGTTGCAAGCTCAATTTCCAAGGAAATCAGGGCGTATCACACGATCTTTTGAAAGCAATGATGAAATCCAGCCACCTCGAAAAAGCAATCAGCTCATCTTGCACGAGTTGTGGAGTTAACTGTACATGCCGAATTAAATGCAAAGGGCTCGTGCTCGCCTACTTTTATGACATTAAGATCCTATCGAGTTATTATTATACTCCTATTTTCCAAGAGAAAAATCTCCAAGGCCCATGAGAAATGAATGATGAGCATTTGATTTTCAACTTGGTTTCATTTCAAAAAGGGGACATTACATTATACAAGATTTGTTTAAAAGTAGAATAATTTAATCCACCTATTTAGGACTATAAAATAAAAATAGATGAATTAATCCATTTTCAATTATAGGTTCTTTTAATCTAGAATTTGATAGAAAGATAAAGCATAATACATTGAAGGACACATAAAATGTTCTAAAATAAAGACTAAAATAGGTTGCCCATGAAAAACAAGAAAGAGGAAAAATGAAAAGATAACATACAAATGATTTATTTGAGATTTTTGATAAGATCTCATTTAACTATGTCAAATGGATTTGGAAGGGACAAAGCATATTTCATTGACTAAAATTTTGAGGTATCTTATCCATCATCATTGTATGCATTATCTTCTCTTGGAATTTGTTACTACAATGCACCAAGCCTAGAATTGATTGGGGATGTACTTAAGGTGGATAAAAACTCATGAAATGCTTTATGTATGCTTGGAAACATGGAACTGAAAATAGATGGCTAGCTTAAAGCAAAAGAAACAATTAAAGTAGCATGCCAACTTGTCTTTCCTGATGAAGCAAAACGAAAAGTTGATGAAGAATGAAGGATTTAGATGGAAAGGAGAAAGAAAGAGGAAGAACTTCAACTGGTGATGCAACAAGAGGAGCAATTTGAACGTGTGAAGGAATTATGGAAGAGTAAGCATAAGGCCATGGATGATGACAATGATGAGGCTAGTCAATCTAAGAAGAAACAAAATAAGGAAAAGAAGAAAAAGAAGAAGGATACAGACCACAAGGCTTATGATTCTTATATGGAGGAACTTGATGTTGACACGGATAAAGAGGAAAATTATATGAGTGATAAGGTACAAGATGATGTAGAAAATTACCAAGATCTTCTTGTAGTTGTAGGTCTAGAAGACTATGATGATGGAGAGACAAATTCTCTAGTTTCAACAAAATCATGAAGGAGATGTGCATACTCCGATTCTGAAGATGATGAACCATTGCAGAAACAGATTCTGAGAGAAGATGATCCATATGATGATGATGTCTAGGCTTCCTAAGCTTTAACCAAACCTAGCTCCTATTTTCCAAGAGAAAAATCCCCAACGCCCATGGGAAATGAATGATGAGCATTTGAGTTTCAATAGATTCCAAGAGAAGATGATGCATACAATGACGATGGATAGGCTACCTTAAAATTTTAGTTAATCAAATATTCTTTGTCCCTTCCAAATCCATTTGACATAGTTAAATGAGATCTTATCAAAAACCTCAAATGAAACATTTATATGTTATCTTTTCATTTTTCCTCATTCTTGTTTTTTATGGGCAACCTATTTTAGTCTGTTGAAACTCAAATGCTCATCATTCATTTCCCATGGGCCTTGGGGATTTTTGTTTTGGAAAATAGGAGATAGGTTTGGTTAAAGCTCAGGAAGCCTAGACATCATCATCATATGGATCATCTTTTCTTGGACTCTGTTTCTACAATGGTTCATCATCTTCAGAATCAAAGTATGCATGTCTCCTTTGTGATTTTTTTAAAACTAGAGAATTTGTCTCTCCATCATCAAAGTCTTCTAGACCTACAACTACAAGAAGATCTTGGGAATTTTCTGCATCATGTTGTTCCTTATCACTCATAATTTTCCTCATCTTCCATGGAAACATCAAGTTCCTCCATATAAGAATCATAAGCCTTGTGGTTCTTGTCCTTCTTCTTTTTCTTCTTTTTCTTCTTTTTCTTCTTCTTTTTCTTCTTTTTCTTCTTTTTCTTCTTTTCCTTCTTCTATTTCTTCTCAGATTGACCAGCTTCATCATCCTCATCATCCCTGTCCTTACACTTACTCTTCCATAATTCCTTCATGCATTCAAATTGCTCCTCTTGTTACATCACTTTCTGAATTTCTTCCTCTTGCTTTCTCCTTTCCATCTAAATCCTTCGTTCTTCATCAACTTTTTTGTTTTTCTTTAAGCCACTCATCCGTTTTTAGTTCCATGTTTCCAAGCATACATAAATAATTTGATGAGTTTTTATCCACCTTAAGTGCATCCCAAATCAATTCTAGGCTTAGTTGGATCTCATTTCGAGCCTAATCCATGGCTGCAAGACGTAGATATGCATCCATATAATCACAAAACTTGAACAATTTTGGCCTATATAAAATATTTTCTTTTTTAGTATCATGTAGCTATTCAAACAGCCTAGCAAGATTAAATAGTGTTGTGACTTTATCCCATGGTAACTCAAGTGAAACACCACCTTTTTCTAGTTAATGGAAGAATTCCATATCCTTAAAGCACACAAAAAAAACTACATGATTAACACCAGGGTTTTTATTTATGAATTCAATCCAAATGCCATTTTCTAATTCCTCCATAAAAGTTTGTTGAGCCAACTCTATTTCATCATGATAAAAATAAGAACCCTAATGTTGTTTAACAATTCAATGGGTACTTCTTCTTTGCTCTTCTTCAGAAGAGACTTTGTTGTCGTAAGAAAATCTAAGGCTGCACTAGGGTCTATCGATATTAATAACTCACCCATCTTGATAAATGTATGGGCATCATGTGGATCTATGCGAGTTTCCTTTCTTAAAATTTCCAAAGCCTTCTCTTCTTACTCTTGTTGAGCATATATATGGCCTACAACATTTAAGCTCTCACACTTCTCAGGGTATACCTCTAGAACCTTTTCAAAATTTGAGAGAGAACTCTTAAGATCTTCCAGCTTCAATTGAACCTATCCACAAAATCTTGTGGCCTATAGATTTCCTTGACTGATGCCATGTAGTAGCAGCCAGTGGTGTCATAATCACCTTTACTATGATAAGATCATGCAAGATTATAATATGAATGATATTTCATGAGAGGGTGGTCAGTTGAAACAAGAGTTGTCTCAGTCAATTGTTCCATAAGAAAATGCTACCTTGTGAAGAAAAAATGGTTTGCTAAATGATTCAATGCCATTGCATAGTACGGGTATAATTCAAAGGCTCTATGCATCTTTTCCATTCCCATGAACACTACCTTTTTCAGTAATTGTTAGAATCCTACAATTAAAAATGCACAAAACTAATCACATAGATTTTTCCCCATTTCAAATAGAAAAATTGCAAAAGAAAAAGTGTTTAAAACTTGAAAAAAAATGCAAATAAAATCATGCTAATTTTCACACCAAAAAAAAACCATGAGACCATAGCTTGTTTCTTACTATTACGCTTTGATATATTTTTTCCAAGAATCTATAGCTTTTTTGAAATCACCTATTTTAGGATTTTAGCCATAGCAACAAGGTAGTGATCTGTTTGATAAAATGCTTTAGTAGACATGTATGGAAAATGTGGTAGCATAGAGAAGGAAATGAACTTTGGAAAAAATGCCTCAAAGAAATGTGGTCTCATGGTGATGGAATTCCATGACGAATACCATGACAAGTGAATTGTTATGGAATGTCATGGAATTCCATCACCTTGAGACCACATTTCTTTGAGACATTTTTTCAACTAGTTCACTGCCTTGTCTATGCTATTGCTTACTATTATGCTTTGATATATTTTTTCCAAGCATCCATAGCTTGTTTTAAAGCACTTATTTTAGTATTTTAGCCATAGCAACAAGGAAATTAACTATTTGATAAAATGCTCTGGTAGACAATATGTATGAAAAATGTGGTAGCCTAGACAAGGCAGTGAACTGTTTGAAAAAATGCCTCAAAGAAATGTGGTCTCATGGAATGCCATGAAAAGAAAATGAAATTGGTAGCTGCTCCTAGTTATTATTTATTCAATGTGAAGTAATTGCATAACTGCTTAGGTTGAATTTGTAAAAACTATATTGTAATTGAAATTTTGTCATCTACCAATAGCTAGTTATTAGTTATGCAATGTGAAGTAATGCTTTGAGTTTGAAAGATGTGCAATGCAATGTAATAAAAAATGAAAATGATTATGAACAAATAATTGATACCAATTCATAATATACCCCTATATTCCAACCTAAAATACATACAAAATCCAATCATACACAATATTATCAACAAATAATTGAGACTAGAATTTGAGCACCAGATTAAATCTTCTTGTCCATTGATTACTTCAAATAGATATTATAATATAACATAAGTCTCCTCATATATGTTTCTATAAATTCCTATGATGATGATATCAAAATTTGGTCTTGGTTTCTCTTTTATAAGAGAAGCAACAAGCTTCAAACCATTACAAAATATGACATCTTTTCAAAATTCATGCCTCTTCATATAAACTAAACTAAACATTAGTTTTTCTTAAAACATAAAATAGAGAAAGTAGATAATTAATGAATTCCACAACACTCATGACACCATAGTCCATTAATCTCCGTAAGGCACCCGTAATCACTGAAGATATATTCAAGGTCCTTTCTCCATATTAGTGTATCTGAATGTATGGTTCTTCCATTGTGACAGCCCCAAGGCCTACTGTTCAGGGGGAGGACCCATATACCTCTGCTCCCACTTGTACACTGTATAATCATGTGTTCATTTTTATTCTTGAATTTTTAATATATTTGCAAGGTGAATCTTCCATTGACTGTCTAGTAATGCCCTACCATCCATGATAAACTTAGAATATCCAGCATCCAACACTATTACTCCATCCATGATTAAGTCGAACCTGTCAAGACTCAACTTACCATCCTTTTGTATGTGAGTGATGCACTGTGGAAAAATTTGGCCAAATTCACTCTTCCATTCATTGAGGTCCTTCAAGTGGTCATCATATTTTAATAGTTTTGGCACAAACCTCTGATTCAGAGTATGAAATGAATCTATTCTTGTTCTAATCTTTTTGTCCTCTCCTTGCATATATTGGAATTCATCTATAACTATTTTTTCCATCTTCTTTGTAGGTTTTAATGCTGCAGGAGCCTTAGTACTCCTCTGTAAGATTCTGCACAAGGTTACCAATGTGTGGTGTATGGGCTGCCAGTTCTTAAAAAGGGGATCCAGTATGGGTAGATGTGTTTTCATCTAATCAATTATTTGCGTCAGTGAGTTGTAGCAATCACACACACTTTCCAACTTATCCACAACTAGCTTTATCCTATGCTTGAGGACCTTCTCTAAAACTTTTCAGATTTGCTTATTCACTCCTTCATTACCCTCATTGTTAACTTTCTTTAACTCTTCAATCTACTGTCTAAGAATGCTCACTTGTTCAATAGAAGCAATTTCTATATGAACTGGTGGAGCAGGAGGACATTGGTATAACATTATTTCCTTGTTTCTGTGAGGGGCCTACTCCTTTCAATTGTTCCTTCAACTTCACATTTTCCATGAACAATTTATTGACTTCATCATTTAAAAAAATGTGTTCCTTTTCATACTCTCCCAATCTAGCTTCCATCTCCTTAACTGTAGCTTGGGTGAACATAGTTGAATGCATTGTCATGGTTGCAACTTCTAGAGGAGATGTATCCTTTAATGTTTTCATCACAATTGTCCCTTTCATTTCATAAACTACATCTAGTAACCTTGGTTTTTTTGTACTCTTTTGTTTGTCCCAGAATGCCAAGGTTTCAATCTTAGGGTTATATCTTATGCCACTTACCCCTTCATCTGAGTCAAACTCAACAATAAACATTGGGTCCTCCCGTGTTGTCACTTGATCAAGTAAAAAAAAATATTTAATTCCATACTTGGGACAATAAGTATATTACTTTTCAAAACCATCTCTTTATCCTCTTGTGGGCTGGCATCAATATTATCAATGCTTAATTCATTAAAAGTTTGGGCTACTATTTGGTCATGTTGGGATTCCTCAGCTCCCATCTTATTTATTTCCACCCTTGATTCAAACTCTCTCATTTTCATCTTAACCCAAAAGTCTTTAAATTCAAGGGTTTTGATAAATTCATCATTTTCTAAGAACTTGTGAGCTGCAACTACCTTGTCATCCTCATGCATTTATCTTTCTCCTTGTACCTCAATATCAGCTCTAGCTTCAGGCCCATGGGCTTTAGTTTAAGGCATAGGTTGGTCCACTTCAACATCATCCTTGAAATTTCTTAACACATTAACTACTTCTTTTGTATCTCCAACCTCCTCACTTATTTCATAGGAAACAAGTGGCTCTATCTCTTGAGTCTTTTTTTTTTAGAAGGTGGTTGTTTAGGAGGTGATCTTGGAGAAGCATGACATACTGGAATAGTATTCAAAATCGGTTCTATAATTACAATACCACTCAGCCTTTTGGAAGACAATTTGGAAAGGTCCCTCATAGTTGTTGCAATCTTAATTAATTCATGAAACTTATTAATTGTCATATCAATCCTCTTGATAGGATCTGATTCCTCTACAAAATAACCCAAGAAATCAATGTTCTTCATCTTTCTTTCTTCCTCAAAATTTTTCATAGTTTCCCATTTTCTCGTCCTGTCATATGCCCATTGAGGAGTGAAAAATTTTCTAATTACATCTTCTTCATAGTCAATTTGGTGAGTAACCATAGCCTTGGTAAGGAGGGTGCATCTTAAAAAATTCATGTGACCCTTAGGGTCAAAAGCTCTTTCCTTTCCAGACTGTAAAGAGTATCTTGATTTTAGATAATTTTGCAACCCTTCAAGTGTATCATATCCCACTGATAGTTACCAACATGTTGTCAAATTGGGTAGAAATGTACCCTTCCTTTGTTTACTCATGACATACTTTTCCATCCATAAAATCTACCACATGAACTCTAAAAAGGCTAATTGAAGGAGGAAAACTTTGGAAGTATATGTGGGGCCTGTGGGCATCCATAAATCTTGATTATTGTGGTATCTGGTAGAAAAAATCAATCACCAAAGTTATGAGTATGGCCTTGCTCGGGTTTCAAAGCCAAATGTCTTAACAATTGTAGCAAAAGTGTGTGTATTCTTGGTGGTTGGTGGCCAAGAACTCTCATAATTTTGTACACAAAGTTATCATTGAATATCACATAATTTGAATTCTTACATTTGATTTCCCATATATAACACTATAGTTGCACTGGAAACAAATTCCCCTACTTGTCAGCTCGATCCAAACACATCCTTTTGGTCCATCTATCTTTATTCTGGTATAATATCAGGTGGAACAAAAAAGAATATTGCTTGAATGTTATGGGGGCTCTATTTTCCCTGACTTGCAGAAATGCTTCATGTAATGCTTTCTAAAGAAATGAGGCAAAATAATATTCAATGTTCATCTCAAGGTTTTGGATCCTCATAGATATCATCATTAAATTAACCGAAATTTGCTCTTCTACATCCATCCCAAGTACTTGACAGAGAGCAAAGTAGGTTTTCTTGATATAGAATTGGAAATCTGAGACTTCAAATGGTTCAGTAGCAGAAGGGGATATAGGAATCACCCTGTTGTTCACACCCCTTTTCATGTAAATGGGGACTTCATCACTTCTATGGGTTTTCCTCAATCTAGTATATTCTTCTTTACTTCTTGTCAAATCAATTTTCTCTTAGGGCTTGTTTGTTTAAGTCAAAATATTCAATGATGGTTGTTTTATTCAACACAACTAATGGTGAACCATCTGGTAATCTCACAAACCTAGTAGTAGGATGATAACTCTGAGCCAATACTCTGATGAAATCTACATCTATAAAAACATTTGGGACAATTACCTTGGCCAAATCTAATGCCCATAGATTTGCCACTAGAATCTTGCCCTCCCTTTTGTCATAAAAGTACCAAAACAGTTCCCACCTAGAGATAGGAATAAGGGAATCTCTACAACCATGAGCCACATAAGTAAAAACATTCTTAAATCCTCTCTCAATTGATCCAGGGAGTATATCCATGATAGACTGGTGTAAGGACCTCTTTTTAACCTTAGATTCTTATTTTTTAGTTTCAGGTTCTAGGTGGCATGATGTCCTTTTTAGTTTTAGATTCTTTCTTCTTGGGCGACATGATGTTTAGCTATCTTACTTCTCGTAGTGTATCTAAAATGCAGAATTCCAAACAATCTTATACTTAGAAAACTTAATTCACAGTTTAACTATATTACTTCTATACTTCTGAAATACATAATTCCAAAAAATCTTGTACTCGTAAAACTTAATTCACAAGAGTTCTATGCACTTACCTGAGTTACGATGGTTGTAGAGCTTAACCTCCTTGAACTCCTAGCTCCCCACATGCTAATTTTTGCAAATGAGTGCAAAGAGAATGTCGAATTCTTGTTTAATGGCTTCTAAGCTCAGTCATGTCAGCATTAATATCAACCTTACGCCAAATATTTTGCTCGTAGTTCAAGTTTGAACATGCACCATTTATTTTACTAGATTAGACAGTTGATGTGATTCATGAATTTAATATTGCTTTATCGCCACCACTTTCTAAGTGACACAGGATAGAGGGGTATAAACCACTATACCGCATGCTTCTTTTCATTTCACCATGGGGTAGTGGGATCCTTACCTCTATACCACAAGCTTGACTTGTTTAACCCATAGTATTGTTGTTTATATTAATGGTTACTGCCATATTGCATGCTTCATCACATCCTTCTGTGGTATAGTGGTTCATACCACCTTGCCACATGGATTTATGATCTTCCTCGTGGGATGGCAGGTTATTCCCCACTATACCACACCCTTCATTTTTCCTTCTCGCGGTATGGTAGTTTATGATGTATTTAAATTCTCTCATACCATCCAACCACATCCTCATCATAATACTTCATGGTATGACAATAAACATCTTCATGTTGTCTTCTACACATCGCTAGCCCACCAAGGGTTCAAATTACCTTCGTGGTATGGTGGTAAACATCTTCATGTTGTCTATTACACACTGCTATCCCACCAAGGGTTTAGATTACTTTTGCGGTATGGCGGTAAACATCTTCATGTTGTCTGTTACACACCGCCAGCCAGCCAAGGGTTCAAATTACTATTGCAGGATCACAGTAAGAGACTGTTAAGGGATTTGGAATGTTTCTAGCTAGACATGTTTTTTCCTAAGTATATATATGATGAATTTTTGGCTTTGTATAGGTCTTTCTATGTCATCCAAACCTAAAAAATTTATATGTTTAGTAAAAAGCAAAAAGGAATATAAGGGTCAAGGCTCGGGTCATGGAGCTCAAGGTTAATTGTGATGATGGAACTAGGAAATTTTTTAAGGTTCTGACACACCTCATTGTTAGGGTTAGAAAGGTAGATATCTAACAATTAAATGCAAATTTAAGTAATAAAAAAAGAAACTAAAAACACACAGAATAAATTATAACACAGAGAATTTAACGTGGTTCACCCAATCCGGGCTACATCCACCAAATAGCAACCATCCAATGATTTTATTATCCAGTGCAAAAACCTATTACAATCTTGCGAATAATCACATTTTTCATCATATTGTAACACCCATCTGAACCCCCTTTTAACAAGCTTAGAAGCTTTCAGATTTGGGTTCTACAAAGTTGGATTTTTCTTTTTTCGTTGACTTTTTCCTTTTTCAGTGATGATGCAAAAAAGTAGGAGGAATTGTTTTTCCTTTTTCAGTGATGACCCCGATAAGGATACATGCAGGGGTGTACAATATAGCATGATTACTCACCACATACCATCAATGTCCCACTTGGAGACTGATTAGGCTCCACACCAACACAATCTCCCACTTGGAGACTGATCTTGGACGACACTGCTGCACTTATAGCTCCCACTCGAAATAAGTACATTGGACCCTACTGCTCTATTATACTTGAATTCAACCTTGAAGGCCAACTGAAGCTGAAGAGGAGCTCAGCTTCTCCCTTGTCACTTCCTTCGTAAACATATCCGCTGGATTGACATCTGTATGTATCTTGTCCAACTTGGCCCGTCCATCCTCCAACACCAGCCAAATGAAATGATATCTCAATTGTATGTGTTTTGTTTTAGAATGCAAGGCAGAATTCTTTGCAAGATGTATAGCACTCTCACTATCTATAAACAAGTAATTTCCAGTCTATTGTTTTCCCAACTCATCCATGAAAAGTTGCAACCATATCATCTCCTTTTTTTCCTCTATTGCAACATTATACTCTGCATCTATGGTGGATAAAGCAATCACCTTTTGCAATCGAGAAATCCAACTCACTATTGTCCCACCAACTATAAATACATAACCTATGGTACTTCGCCTGGTATCTATATCCCCTGCCAAATCTGAGTCAACATAGCCTTTTAAATCAGTATTAGAGCCCCTAAAACATAAACATTTATTAGATGTACCTGAGAATCCATTTTACCGCATTCCAATGCTCAACTCCGGGATGACTCATATACCTACTAACAACTCCTACGACATGTGCAATATCTAGTCTCATGCATGCCATGGCGTACATTAAACTACCTACAGTTGAAGCATATGGTACCTTGGACATTTTTTCTTCCTCCTCGTGTCTTTGGACACATATCCTTAGTCAATTTAACATGACTAGGCAAAGGTGTGCTGAAAAAATTTTCATTCTCCATATGAAATCTCTGCAACACCTTTTCAACATAATTAGCCTAAGATAAAAAACAATTTTCTGTTTTTCCTATCTCTACAAATTTTCATACCAAGGATTTGTTTTGCAGCCCCCAAATCCTTCATAAAAAAAGATTTTTCTAACTGTTGTTTTAGCTCACTTATGTGATCCATGTTAGACCCTGCTAAAAGCATGTCATCAACATATAAACATAAAATAATGTAGCTATCATTATCCAACATCTTAAAATAAACACAATGGTCAGAATTACACCTGCTGTAACCTTCCTCAGCCATAAAACTATCAAATTTCAAGTACTATTGTTGAGGTGCTTGCTTCAAGTAATATAAACTTTTATTCAATCTGCACACTAGTTTCTCCTTACCTTTGATCTCAAATCCTTGTGGTTGTTCCATATATATTTCTTCTTCCAAATCACCATGGAGAAAGGATGTTTTAACATCAAGTTATTCTAAATACAAATCTTCAGCAACCACAATACTTAAAATAATACAAATAGAAGTCATTTTAAAAATTGGAGAAAAAATCTCATCAAAATCAATACCCTTTTTCTGTGCAAATCTCTTTACAACTAATCTAGCTTTAAATCTCTTCTTACCTTCATCCTCCTCTTTCAGCCTATAAACCCATTTTTTTGGTAAAGCATTTTTACCTACAGGCAACTTACATAATTCCAAAGTCTGATTTTTTAGTAAGTAGTCCATTTCTTCTTCCATTCCATGCTCCCACTGAACCTTGGTATCCACCTGCATAGCTTCATCATAATATTCTGGTTCACCAGCATCAGTTAACAAAATAGTATACAAAGAGGGAGAGAATCTTTCTAGAGGTCTACTTATCCTTGAAGATCGTCTAACATTCACAAGAGTTTGTGGTAATTGTTGTTGTTGTTGCAAGCATGAGGAACCACGAAACATCATTGTTTGGAATATCATCCAACACTACATAATCATTTTCTTTCTTCTGCTCTGCAACAGATCTTTGTACAACACTTTCTCATTGAATATGACATCCCGCTTCTCACAATTTTTTGATTTTCAAAATCCCAAAGCCTATAACCAAATTCATCAATGCCATATCCAACAAATATACATTTCTTTGATTTTGCATCAAGCTTGGTTCTATTTTTAGAATCTACATGTGCAAATGCTTCACAACCAAAGATTTTGAGAAAAGAATAACTCACCTTCTTACCTTTCCATGCTTCCTCTGGAATACCACAACCCAAAGGATTAGAGGGACCTCTATTAATTAAATAAACAACAGTGTTTACAGTCTCTTCCCATATTTTTAAATGCAGCCCAACATGCAATCTCATAGTCCATGCGTGCTCCATTATTGTTCTATTCATGCGCTCAGCCACTCCATTTTCCTGTGGAGTCCTTGGAACCATTTTCTGCCTACGAATGCCATTAGAGGAACAATAATCTTCAAACTCTTTTCTGCAATACTCACCACCATTATCAAATCTGAGAAATTTTAGCCTTTTATCCATCTCATTCTCAACCAAGCTTCTCCATTTTTTAAAAGTTTCAAATACATCAGATTTCTGCCTAAGGAAATAAATCCATACTTTCCTAGTTGCATCATCAATGAATGTAACATAATACTAAGAGCTATCGAGAGAAGATACCTGAGCTAGTCCCCATACATCTATATGCACAAGCTCCAATTTCTCATCTTTTTTTTGCTTCCCATCCTTGAGAAAACTTACTCTCTTTTGTTTTCCATACAAACAACTTTCACATAAATCCATATTAAAATATTTTAAACCTGGTAAAACATTATTTGAATGAAGTACTTTCATACCTTTTGCACTCATATTCCCAAGTCTATTGTGCCACAGTGTTGATTCAGAGTCCATAGCAACTGTATGATCTTCTACCTACTGAACTGCAACAACTATTCCTGAACATTGACCTTTTTCTGTAACAATTAAAGTAGAAGGAACAGTATGACCTATACAAAGATATAAGGTGCCTACTTTCACACCTTTTTCTACCACTAAGGCACCCTTTGTGACCTTCCAATTTTTATCACTAAATGTAACAACACAACCTTCATCATCTAGTTGCCCTATTGAAATTAATTTTTTGCTTAACTTTGGAACATACCTTACCTCATGTAGTAGCCAATGATTCCCATTCTGTAACTTAATCTTGATTCTTCCCTTTCCAACAATCTAACATGATTTGTTATCTCCTAAATAAACCAGCCCAAAATCCCCTTGGACATAATAAATAAAATAACTTCTATGGGGGGTAGCATGAAATGAAGCCCCTGAATCTAACACCCAAGAATCATCAGCATTATCAAGGGAAAGAATCAAAGCATCCTCATCATATTTATTACTTACCACATTTGCTTTTTTACTTCCTTCCTTTTTGTATCCTTCTTTATTTTTTCGAGACCAACAATCTATCTTTAAATGACTTGGCTTACCATATTACCAACAATCCCTCTTGTCTCTAGATTGGGACCTTCTGTCCTTTGATTTTCCTTGTGACTTCCCACAATTTCCAAAATTGTTTCCTCTCTCCTTTGTTATGCCCCTGCTTTCTATATTCAAAACACTGCCTAATGTGGATGTTCCACTTGAGATTTTCCTATGAATTTCCTTGCTCAAAATAACACCATCAGCAAATTTCAATGTATTTGAATCAAAAAAGAATTTCTAACAACCATTACCAAGCTAATCCAACTTTCAGACAAAGAACACAAAATCAAAAGAGCCCTAACTTCTTCATCAAAGTTTACTTTTACAGAAGTTAATTGACTGGTGACCGTATTAAACTCATTTAAATGATCATTAACTGACCCACCTTCTATCATTTTCATATTAAATAAACGCTTCATAAGAAATACCTTATTCAAAGTGGAAGGCTTTTCATATAACTTCACCAGGGTTTCCATCAACTCTTGAGTTGTCTTTGCTTTTGTAATATTGAACACCACCGATTGTGCCAGGCATAAATGAATATTGCCAAGAGCCTTTCTATCCAAAATCTCCCAGTCCTCATCATACATTGCTTGGGGTTTCTTGGTTTTCCCTTCTAATGGCCACCATAAATCCTTCTGATAGAGGTAGTCCTCCATTTGCATCTTCCATAACTGATAGTTCTACCCATTAAACTTCTCAACCTTCTTACCCTTGTCTACCATTACTCTCACTCAACTGTGAGACCTTCCTACATATGATAATCGAAACACAGCCCACTTTGATACCACTTGTTAGGGTTAGAAAGGAAGATATCTAACAATTAAATACAAATTTAAGTAATAAACAAAGAAACTAAAAATATATAGAATAAATTATAACATAGAGAATTTAACGTGGTTCCCCCAATCCGGGCTACATCCACCAAACCACAGCCATCCAATGATTTTATTATCTAGTGCAAAAACCTATTACAATCTTGTGAATAATCACGTTTTTCATCATATTGTAACACCCATCCAAACCCCCTTTTAACAAGCTTAGAAGCTTCCAGATTTGGGTTCTACAAAATCATATTTTTGTTTTTTCGTTGATTTTTTCCTTTTTCGGTGATGACGCAAAAAAGTAGGAGGAAAATTTTTCTCGAGGGCTACCGCCCCCAAATCCTGGCTCGGCCCCATACCCTGGCAAGGATACATGTCGGGGTGTACAGTATAGCATGATCAATCACCACATACCAACACTCATGATGAACTAGACTATGTTTTTCCTTCATCCTACTTGTGTTATGTTTTTATGAGTTCTTCTCTTGTGAATATATCCCTCAGGAAAATTTGTTTGATACCTGTAATTGTAAACATCTTCTTGGTTTTTGACTACAAATTCTTTTTAATTTGTAAACTGAATTCTATTTTAAGTTTCCATTTGCAATTATTAGCAAATTGGAAAGTCAACACTTATCAACTTATGAGCTGAATAAAGTTTTACTGATTCAAGTTGTTGATTTATACATTATTGTTTATTTGGACTTTAGGAAATGAAGACAAGGACTTTAAGGCACAAATTAGATGATAGTGACCATAGTGTTCAAATTTTAGAGATAGAATATGAGCATGCGCGTATTGAAAAAGTGGCCAAGAATAATGAATTTTTTTGAATCTTGGTTGGAAAAGGAAAGTTGTAAATCCACTAAGTAGTCTATTATTTGTTTAATAGTTTTTAATCAAATTTTATAGGCAAGAGCTTTATGTATATAAAACATAATATGATTTTTTTTTGGTTTTATAGGCAACAAAAAGAGTGCAAAGAAAATGTGGAGAAAAAATAAAAGGAAAAAAAGATATAGTGTTGCCATCTCGTAGAAGCCAACACTTTTTTGATTCAACAAATGTAGTTGGTGAAAATGATAGTTGTGATGATGTGAAACCTGGTATAGTACATGGTGATGTGCAGCCTAATATAGCACGTGGTGATGTGCAACCTAATATAGCACATGGTGAAGTGCAACCTGATATATCACATGGTGATGTGTAGCCTGATATAGCACATGGTGATGTGCAACATTGTGATGATCTCTTAGGACTAATTCTAAGAGAGATTATTGAAAAACATCAGGGCAAAGGAACAACAGGTCTACAGATGCTTTTATCAATATTAAAGGATGTGTTTAATAATGTGGAATCCATGAAGACCGGTACTAATATACCTACTCATGCCACACCTGATGTGGCCAAGGAGCATGAAGTTTCAGTTAATGAAATTCATGAAGAGAAACCACCTACATCTGTTGTGCCTCAAAGTGCACCTATTGCATCTAGAAATTTTGATGGAACCAGTGGATCAACTAGAAATTCTGGTAGTGGTAATTTAATAGAAGATGTGGATACTTTTGTCAAAAGACAAAGATTGAGTCAAGATTTGTACAGATCTACTAAGAGGAATGAAAAAGAAATAAAATTAGAAGGAAAGAAGCCATTCTTGCTTGAGATATCGAGAGATGGTGAGCCCATTGGTCCAAATGCTACAAAGTGGGCCACCGAGTTGGGTGTAAGATGTAGGGCCCATTTGGATATTTGCAAATCAAATTTTGTAGAGAAAGATCCATGAGCTGCAGAAAATGTTATACAAAAAATGGAAAATTATTTTGAGACTACTGGTGGACAAATCTCTAGAAAATATTACAAGCAAAGGATTGATGCAGGAGCATCTAGTGGTGTAAGGGCAATCCTTCATCACCCAAAAAAAAAAGAGTTTCATTTCATGTTGGTAGTTTCTTTGATGTCTTCACATTTTTGGATGCCCTTTTCGACATAATGTAATCCCCAACTTACAATTTTGCTTTTCTATTCCTGGGTTGGAAGATTTTTCAATTTTAGTCTCCCAAAATTACACCTAAAAACCTTCTAGGTTAGATTTGAGGCACCTAAACAGTCTTGAAATGGCCCTGAAACTTTCCAAAATTAGCATAGCAAATTTTGAGCATGTTCTTGACTCTGAGACCTTTCCAATGGTTCAAACAGTTTGGAAAACAAAGTCCCAAATCAAAAGTTATGGCTCCCGGAAGTTGGCGCACTTACTAGAGGATACTATTTTTTGAATGTTCTTTTGAAATTTGAATTTCAAGTTGTAATTTTCGGTGCCAAAGTGCCAAAAATCAAATTTGAATGTTGTTTTGGCTCCAAACTCAACAGGGAGCTCTATTTATGGGGGGGTTTCTGATTTTTGGGTAGCATTTTGGGGAACAAGTTCACACATTGCGAAAAGGGTTATTCTGTAATTTTCTGTAACTCGCATATGTTGTAGAATTTGAGGATTTGAGATCCTCTGCATGTAAGAAGTCCATTTTCTAAATAATAAAATTATTCTCTTGTTTTGTGAAGTTATTTTTTGTGTCTTGGGTTGCACCCTCATCAAGGATGAGAGTTTCAATTAACAATTATAGATACATGTGTAGAAATAAAATTATGTTTGGAAAAGAGAGGTTCAACTCCAGTCTATCTCCCAAATAGTGGGAGGCATTGAGAGAAAGTATGCATTCTGAAGAATATTTGGTGAAGAGTAATAGAGGCAAGAGAGAAAGAGATAATGTGAGGGCTGGATATACATTTGGCTGAGGTGGGTTGCACGCCAAAATGGAAAAATTTGTAGTAAGTGTATGGATTTTTGGTTCAATTTATATTATGTTATTTATTTCAAATTTTTATTGAATTGGCTATAGGTTGAAATTGACATTGTATTCTAGGTGGAAAATAGTAATAGAGAAGCAGCTGCAAAAGATATTGTCAATTATATGGCAACACTAGATGCTAGTAAATCTAAGAGTAGGATGAAGTTAAAATCTAGTTCATCAACAGAGATTTCATAGCCATCTATTCAATGCCTAGTAGGAGCCTCTCTAGATCATGTCAACTCATATGAACAAGGGTACCAAAAGGTAATGAGTTGCATATTAGGTCTCAGTCACCAAGTTTCATAGTTGGTTGAAATCGTTAACCCTATGGTTTTTGCATGGAATGAGCATAAATCCATGGATTCATATGAGGTAAGAGGCTCTATTAATCTCATTTCTTCTTGTTTGGCAGTTCTATATACAAATGCCTCTTAATATGTAGATTATTGAAATATGAGCATAGGAGAATCCAACCCAGTTTCTTTATTGTTGGAGTGATCTAGTAAATGTTCTTTTGGAAAAATTTATAGCTTGCATTCTTTACTTGACTATTGAATGCTTTGTATATTTTTTTGCATGATGGTTAAACCACATGCAGAGCATGTTTTTCAAAGAAATAGGAAAAAAAATTCCTTCAGGGTGTCAACATAGTTATCGATATTGATATTGATGAAGTGGACAAGAATGCATAACACAGTCATCTTAGTTGTCTTAAAGTTGAGGTAATTAATATATTAGTTGTCAGTTATTTGTCCCAATTTTTTTATTCTTCATGCTTAAAATGTTCTTTTGGACAAAAATTTATAACTTTTGCATTCTTTACTTAACTTATAATAATTTTTGCATGATGATTAAACCACATGATGTAGAGAATTATATGAAAGAAGGACAAAAAGAAAAAGTCCCTATCAATAAAACTCTCTGCAAAGGTGTACAACTTAATGTCTACAATGACATTGATATTGGTTATGATGATGAACTTAACGAGCATGCACATGATATTCATAATGGTAGTCGTGTTGAACTTGAGGTGAGTGCTATGAAACCACATGAAAGTAAGTACTATTCAAGTAAGTAATGGTTGTTTTATTGTGTAAATAAGGGTAATCATTACCTATTTGATAGAAGTTGGATGTTAGAATAGTAGTGAAGTGTTATTAGCTGGAATACATACATTATGGAATCAAGGGAGAACATATAACTTACATATGGAAGCTTAGAGCTTAGTTGTAATAGAGCGTTTTACAAAAGCACATACAAAAACTGATTCATTCCAAGACATAAGACATTACATACAATTGTTAGAAACAATATAATGTGTTTTTTGTTTTTGTTTCTGTAGACATTTACTGATAAACTCCAAGAAGGGGATATAGTTGAGGTGTTTGATCCACATGATGGTGTTACTACGGGAATTGGGTGGATTCACTCACTATCTATTGTACATGGAGTCAAATTGAAAGGAATAGGAGATGCAAATGTATGTATTTCACATACATCTCAAGTAACATACCCTTCCTCATCCAGACAAAATAGATGGAGCTATCCGTCTGAAAGTGAAACTAGGGACCTTCATATAGTTGCCACTAAAATATTTTGAAAAAAATCATAGAGAGTTAGTCATAAGTGCAGAAGAGAAAAAGAAGGGTTAGCAGTAGCAGAGTGTGGAGAGTGAAGTTGCAAATAAAGAATGTATTGAGCTTGAATAAGTTGAACCCAAACAAAAACCAAAATATATGATTAGGGTGTACATTATGTGAGTAGAACAAAGAATTTTCATCTTATTGCACTTGTAATGTAAAACCCCTTGATTATGTTTTTCTCTTTTTGTTTGGGTTCTTCTCATTCAAATTGGTGCATTATAGAAGAGGGGGTATGTTGTTGTGTAAGTAGTAGACACATAGAATAGGGGTACAAAAAAAGAAGTAAATACAAAGCAGATAAAGAGGTGTAGAGAAGAGGAAAAGTTGTAGAGAATGCAACATACATGTATATGCAGTTGCAAATAAGTTGCAACATAGAATTATCATCAAAATTGTAATATCTTGTATAACCAAAAAAAAGGCATTATAACTCAGTTTTCTCAGTCACAACACTGAGAAACACACTTTGTAACAGTACATTTAAATCAAAGCAAAGACACATTTTTGTCTTGTATCTACTGTAAGAAGACATTTTCTCAATAAAATTTCAATATTTTTCCTTCTTAATAGCCATTTCATTATGTGCAAATGAATGATTGATTATTTTTTTTTGTGTTTTTATATGTTTAAACCTCAATTAAAGCATTGTCTCATTTCCAACACTTATAGGTAGAAATCAGTGAACAAAAACAATTAAATAAACTACCAATTGACTAAATATACTACCAACTAATAGAAATTAGTGTTAATAAATATGACTAACTATAATGATTATGCAATTAATAAAAAATGTAATAATATACCTATCAGTTGACAAAAATCAATGAGCAAAAACAATTAAATAAACTACCAAATTGATTAAAATGATGATTAAAATTAATGATTAAATACACTACCAATGGATGGAAATCGGTGAATAAAAATGACTAAATAAGTGACCAGTTAACATCAATCAATGACTAAATTAAGGACAATATATACTTGTGAATAAAAAATGACTGAATAAGTGACCAGTTTAAAACATTCAATGACTAAATTACACAATTCCAAATCAATCAAATTAACGACTACATCAACGACCAAATGGATCAATTAGACAACTAAATTAATGAGCAAGTTGATCACTCAGACAAATAAACCAATGGCCGAATCGATCAATCAGGCGACTAAATTAACGACCAAAATCGATCAATCGAATGACTAAAAATGGTTTAGTCATCAATTAGGTCGTGTTGTAAATGACTAGAAATAAACTACTACTGGTCATGTGACCATGTTCAGTCATTTATAAGTAGTTTTTAGTAGTTTTTTTAGTCACATATTGTTGTTTCTATACTAGTGCAAGGACCCAAAGATAGAACATAGAGTAAGTCATTAGGAGTAGTGAATTTAAAGAGAAACAACCCTCAAACCATAGCAAAAACTTCAACACTACTTTTGAGGCACCAATTGGCCATAGTCCATCTTCAAACCATATCTATGGTTGGGTGGAAAGAGAAAAAATTACCCACTACAACATTCTCCATAAAAGACACTATTCTATCAATGGTGGAATCTAGGAAAGAGATTTCAGTATCGAAGATATAATTAACGATTTTAGGTTGAGAGAGATATTTATCAGCAAAAGGACTTTGGGAAGAGTTGAGTAGGATATTCTTCCAACCTTTGGACTCCAGTAAGACTGGAATCACATGAACATCCCAAAAATCAAGAGGGGGAGGGTCCCTTGAGGAAGATGGAGTTGCATGTGTGGAAGGAAGGGTGTGATCAGGAGGGATAAGGGAGGGGTACCTTGGGGTACCCCCAAGGAAGCATCCACCATGCACATAGGTGGTTCAAAATAGTTAATATGTTCACAAATTTAAATTCATTTATCAACCTTTCAAAATACTTATTGTGGGAAATGTTCCATAAATACAAGTATTTTTCACCATTTGAACACCTAATAGAAAATTTTGATTAATTGAGCATCCTAAAAAGTATTCAAGGAATTGAAGAGAAAAATAAACAACATTTTCACCAATTGAGATTATGTCTATAATGCATCAAAAAATTCATGTCAAAGCATAAGACTGTTTCATGTTTTTGTTATGAAATAACTTGCACAATGGAATATATAATGTGAAATGTGCTAAAAATACTTGATAATAGGTAAGAATAACAAGCCAATTCGAGGGGAAAACCTCCAAATATCTCCAATATAAACATAATTCACAATCCAATGATAAAATAAGACTCACTAGGTCTCCTATATATACCTTATTTATGCCTAAGATATCACTCTAGAGGTTGAATTGAATAGACCTATATAAGCCTTAGGATGACCTCATTAACTAAATAATAATATAATAATGATAAAATGACTTAATTAAGAGTTAATATAACCATAAGCCAACTATTCATAACCTTATGTACACTAATATTAATGGTTTAGCATGCCCCCCTCTTCAAAGAAGCATTGTACTTGATGCTAATCAAGTGTGGATGCTTATGAATGATCTGCTTATCCTCCCATATGACATCTTCAACTGGTAAATTCTTCCATTGGATGAGATACTTAGTGAGTGTTCTATTCATTAGCTTCCTTGTTCATGTTTGATAAATGAATTTTGGTTCCAATATGATTCTTCCTTCTTCGTTGAGCTCTGGTAATATTGCTTGAGTGGGGAGATTGTGCCCAATTACCTTCTTCAAACAAGAAACATGAAAAAATGGACATATCTTTGTTGTTGGTGCCAATTTCAGCTTGTAGGAGACACTACCTATCTTTTACATGATTTGGAATGGGCCATAATATTTCAAAGACAATTTTTTGTTATTTTTCTATTTCTTCAGTGAAATTTTCTTGTAAGGACACAATATCAAGAACTAATCCCCAACTTAAAAACTTCTTTCACTATGGTGTTGGTTTGCTTGTTTCTTCATTCAATTTCATGTCATGGCTAGGTTCTCCTTAAGTCCTACAAGTACTTGTTGATGAAGCAATCGGTCCTACTCCAGTTCTTAAAGTATTGATGACACCTTTAATGATGATGTGATGGAAGGAGGTTGATACCCATATAGTACCATAACTAGAGACATTTTTGATGAACTATAAAAGAAAGTGTTATACCACCATTCTACTAGTGGTAGCCAATCTACCCATTAATATTGTTTATCTAAAGTGAAACAATGTCGATATCCTTCCAAAAAATTATTAACAACCCTTGTTTCCATATAATATTGAGGGTGGTATGAATAATTCTAAGCTAATTGAGTACCCAAACATGAGAATAAATCTATCCAAAAGTGACTACTAAAGATAGGATCACAATCACTAACAATAATCTTAGGTGTACCATGTAACTTTTGTATATTCTCCAGAAGGATTTTTACCACTATACTTGTTGTAAAAGGATATGATAATGTAATGAAATGTTCATATTTAGTGAGGTGATATACTACTACCATGATGATATTATTACCTTTAAATTTTAGAAGTCATGTGATGAAGTCCATGGATACCTCTTCCTAACATTATCTAGGAATAACTAAGGGTTGCAAGAGACCTAGTGTCTTAATTGTCTCTCCTTTATTTACTTGACAAACCAAAAATTTAGGTACAAAGTTTTGAACATCACCTTTTAGCCCTTTCTAGAAAAATATTGCTTGACTTAATGATATGTCCTCAAAAATCCTAAATGACTATCAACTATAGAATCATGAAGTTATGTGAGAATCTTGTCTTCAAGAGTGGAATTGTTGCAAAGATACAATTGATCTTTATAACACAAATTATCTACCTTCCAACAAAACTTATTTGAACTATTGGGATTTCTTTATAGCAGCTGAATGAGATTACTTGTAGCAACACCATTTTATCATTCTACTTTGGCTTCTACAAACCAATATTCTTGTAATTTTAAAATGACACATAATAAAGCTTCATCTTTCTCATCCTTCATAAAAATTACATTGACCACAACATTTTCCTTCCCTTTCTTATATTCAATCTCAAAGTCATATCCCAACATCTTGGTGACCCATTTTTGTTTCTCTTCAAAAGATATTTTTTGTTTCAAAAATATTTTAACTATCATGATCTACCTTAACCTTGAAGTGTCTACCCATTAGATAAGGCCTCCATTGTTTTATTGTATGAAAAATATCTAGCATTTACTTCTCATAAATAGGTTTGATTTGATTCTTACCCTTTAATTAACGAGCCTCAAAAACATTTAGTTGGCCCTCTTTCATGAGAATTTCTCCTATACCATTTCTTGAAGCATCACATTCCATAGTAAAATCCTTGGTGAAGTCTAGAGTGGCAAGCATTGGAATGTACACATAGCCTATTTCAATATCTCAAATGTTGCATTAATAGACTTGTTCTAATAAAATTATTCCTTCTTCAATAAAGTTGGGAGAGTTGCTACTATATGACCATAATTCTTCACAAATATTTTATAGTATATAGTCAATCCCAAGAAACCCCTCAATTTCTTAATGATTTTGAGAATAAGAAATTATGTGATAGCCTTAATTTTGTTAGGATCCACCTTTACTCCATGCAAAACTTGTTGGAAATAGGTTGCCATTCAATTGCAAATCCTAAACATTAATTATTTCATGTATCTCCTAGATTCTTGGAATGTGTTCAACAACACTAATATTAAGATGAGATTAATATTTGATGAAATAATCATGATTATTTAAATGTGTAATTAATTCTAAATGTAAGAAGCATGTGAGGGCATCCATAGTGAGTTCCTAAATAATAGGGACACATGGGACACTCACATGGTAAGGTGACACTCACCTTGTGTCCAGTTAACTATATAGAGTAACAGTTAACACTTCTGAATGCATGTAAAGATCCTAGGAGTTAGGATTTGATGTTTACATGATTGAAGTTTAGTTCAATTCAGTTTAGATCAGTTCAGTTCAGTTCAGTTCAGTTCAGTTTAGAATCAGTTTAGTTTAGTTTAGTTTAGTTTAGTTCAGTTCAGTTCAGTTATGGTTCAATTATCTTTAGTTGCATGCATGTTCATTATTTTGAGTTGCATGTAGTTAGCTTTAGTTAACTTGGAATGCATGGATAATAACTTGAGTTGTATGAAAGATAATAGGGACCACCTCCAATTAACAGGGGATGACCATTCTTGCATGAATGGTGTTGAGTAAATGTTTCAGTTAACTATAAAGCACTTGGAGCCAACTTGGGTGCCCAAGATGCTTTATTGGATTTACCTCTCATTCATGCTAAGATATTTCTAAAGGCTCAGTTAAGTAGGATTACTTAAGGGCGCCAACTGTGAGGAAGAATTTGGAATTATCACCAAAGTGAAGGAGAAGTTGTAGCTTCATTTTGGGACACACAAATGCATGAAGCACATGTTGTAAGCTTTAGTCTTCACTAAATAACTCAACTTGAAGGAATATGGCATACCTTTTCAAGGGCTTGAGCTTGTGCATTGTAATTATCACCATTTGGAGATTACAAGGTTGCATATTGACTCTATATCTCATTCAAGTTGAATAGAGTTTTCATAATTGTTATTGCAAGTGTGAAGAAGATTGGTAAAGACAGAAGAAACATTCTCAAGCAAGAATTGGAGCTATTTTAATTCAGAGATTGAATAATAGAATAATTCTTGGTGGAGTTTTTTCCCGAAAGGGTTTCTCCACGGTACATCTCGTGTGATCTTTCTAATATCATGTCTAGTTCTTCTATCAACTTCTCTCTACATTCTACAATAGTAAAATGGATTAATCAAGATAATCATCCACAAAGAATATATGTAACAAATAAAATACTTACTTAGATCAGCAATATTAAAGTTTTATAGAGTATTGAGCTAAGAAAACACCTCATTTTTCAACATTTGGTATTAGAGCTGAGGTTGGGTAGAGTATTGGGATGCCTTTCTCTTAAAGTTTGAAGGATTTATTGGCTTAGTGGGAGCTCTTATTATTTTAGTAATTTGATGATTTTGGAATTAAGTTTTTGTTACAATGAATTCAAGGTTAGATATTGAAAGGTTCAATGGTTCTAACTATGAAATGTGGAAATTAAAAATGGAAGATCTTCTTGAAGAAAAAGATCAATGGTTAGCGGTTAATAATGAGACAATGACACCTACAACTATGTCAGATGAAGATTGGGCTAACTTAGATCAAAAGGCAAGAGGAACAATTAGATTGTGTCTTTCTGATGCTATTCTTTTAAATGTTTCAGTGGAAACCAGTGCATATAAATTGTGGAAAAGAATAGGAGACATTTATCAAACAAAGAGTCTAACAAATAAGTTGTATTTGAAAAGGAAATTATATTCATTGAAAATGAAAGATGGTGATTTAGTAGCACAACATTTAAATTCTTTCAATTTAATTCTTAGTCAGTTAGCATCCGTAGATGTAAAGCTTGAGGGTGAGGATAAGTGCATTTTATTGCTTTTCTCTTTACTAGATTCTTGAGAAAACCTAATAGTTGAAATTAGTGGTAATGGTGCAGATCCAAAGATGGACAAGATGATTCCTACTCTCCTATCAGAGGAGATGAGGAGGAAATCTAAAACTGGCTCCCAAGATGCCTTGTTTGTAAGAGGTAGGCCTAAAGAGAAGGAATCTAAATCAGACAAGAAAGGAAAGGGTAAGTCTAAAGGATGATCAAAAACCCCTGGTAAGAGTAAGGTAAAGTGTTGGAATTGTGGAAAACCTGCACATATTAAAAAGGATTGTAAGAGAAAGAAAAAGAGTACTGATGCTTCTACAGAAAAATACGATGACAGTAATGATGCATTAGTCATTTCTTCTAATACTGTTGTTGATAATTCTTGGCTTCTTGATTCAGATTGCTCCTATCATATGACTCCTAGAAAGGATTGGTTCTCTAAATATATTGCATATGATGGAGGAGAAATCTTCTTTGGAGATAATAGCACAAAAAAAGTTGTTGGCAAAGGAGAGATAAAATTGTGTTTCAGTGATGGTAGTGTTAATACACTTAATGATGTTTTACATATTCCAAGACTTGCAAGGAATCTACTTTTTGTCTCTAAGTTTAATGATTCTGGAATGCATGTGACATTTGACAAAAGTGGTTGTAGATTGGTGAAAGGGAATATGGTGGTTGCTAAAGGATCTCAGATTGGGACTTTGTTTAAGTTGAATACCTCCAATGTAAATATTTTATCAAATGTATATGAAGCTGAGAATACATGTATGCTATGGCACCATAGATTGGGCCATATAGGTGAAAAAGGTCTTAGGACCATTCTTAATAAAAAAATTTGGTTGACAGTATTCCTAATTATAATATTGGAAAAAATGACTTTTGTGAGCATTGTGTGTTTGGAAATCAATCTAGATCTAAATTTCCTAGTGGTACAAATAGAGCTAAAATATTATTAGAGATTATTCACTCAGCTGTAATGGGTCCTATGGCTATTGACTCTATTGGAAAATCTAGATACTATGTCACATTTATTGATGATGTCTCAAGATACACTTGGATATATTTTATGCATAACAAATCTGATGTGTTTAATAAGTTTAAGGAATTTGAGGCTTTGGTTGAGAAACAATCAGATTATAAGATAAAAGTGTTGAGATCAGATAATGGTGGTGAGTATTGTTCTCAGGAATTTGATGATTATTGTAAGCATGCAGGAACAGTGAGATAGAAAACTACTCCATATACACCTCAACAAAATGGAGTAGCAGAAAGGATGAACCAAACCTTAATGGAAAGAGCTAGGACTATGTTAAGTAGTGCTAGGCTTGAACGGTCCTTATGGGCTGAAGCGGTATGTACTTCTTGTTATTTAATCAATAGATCCCCTAGTTCATCTATTGAAGATAAAACTCCTTATGAGATGTGGTTAGGTAAGAAACCTAGTGTTGCACATTTAAGGATCTTTGGTTGTGAGGCTTTTGTTCACATGCCTCAAGAAAAGCGATCTAAATTGGATCCTAAAGCACAAAAATGCATATTCATAGGTTATTGTGAAAATGTAAAAGGATACAAGCTTTGGAATCCACTAACAAGAAAAGTTTCTTTATCTAGAGATGTTGTTTTCAGGGAATTTAGAGCTTATTCAGGAGAAGAACAACCAAAGGAAAAGGATACTTCTCGAACAATACATTTTGAGACGAATACTGAGAAGCAACAAGATGCACATGTTGAAGAACAAGTGGATGAATCACAAGAAGAGAGTTCAAAGAGTTCTTTTGAAATAGAGGCTCAAGATGAGCATATTGAGGAACTAGAAGAAACTCCTTTAAGGAGATCCACAAGACAACAAAATCTCGTTGATAGGTATATCCCACCTAATTTTTGTTGTATTTTTGCTTGAATGAGTACTAATGATGAACCCAGTTCTTACAGGGAAGCTTTGTCCTCAAATGAGAATAAGCTTTGGTCACAAGCTATGCATGAGCAAATGGAATCCTTGGATACTTGTGACACATGGGATCTTGAGAGTTTTCCCAAAGATAGAAAGGCCATTGGTTGTAAATGGATCTTTAAAAAGAAGATTGGTGCAAATGGTAATCTCAAAAGGTACAAGGCTAGATTAGTAGCCAAGGGCTACTCCCAGAAAGAGGGAATTGACTTTAATGAAATCTTCTCTCCTATTGCTAAATTAACTTCTATTAGATTCTTCTTATCTATTGGTACTACTTATGATTTTGAAATTGAGCAAATGGATGTGAAAACTATTTTTTTGCATGGGAATTTTGATGAGGAGATTTATATGAAGCAACCTGAAGGTTTTGTTGTAAAAGGAAAAGAAGAATTGGTTTGTAGGTTAAGAAGATCTTTATATGGATTGAAACAGTCACCAAGAATGTGGTACCAGAAGTTTGATGCTTTCGCATTAAAAATTGGTTATGTTAGGAGTGAGGAAGATCATTGTGTTTATATAAAAATTATTGATGATCAACTTTTAATTATTATCTTGTATGTTGATGACATGTTGTTTATTGGTAACACCAAGGTAATGATCAGAGAATTGAAAGCACAATTCTCAAGCACATTTGAGATGAAAGATCTAGGGGCTACAAAATATATCCTCAGTATGGAGATCAATATAGATAGAGGTAACAAAAAGCTTTGCTTAAGTCAGAGTAATTATGTTGATACTATTTTGAAAAGATTTAACATGCAGGACAATAAACCGGTTAATATTCCTTTACCAGTTGGCACGAAGTTAAGTTTAGATATGAGTCCTAAATCTGATTTTGATTTTAAGGAAATGTCTAAAATTCCATATGCTAGTGCAATTGGTAGTTTAATGTATGCAATGGTCTGTACGAGACCAGATATAGCACAAGCAGTGGGAGTTCTTAGGAGGTTTATGTCTAACCCTGGTAAAGAACATTGGACTTCTGTTAAGAGGGTATTTAGATATTTACGAGGGACTTCATATTATTGTTTAGTTTATCATGGTTCTAATAATATTGATATTATGAATAGATCATTGGACATACAAGGGTTAGTTGATTTAGATTGGGCAGGAGATCTAGACAGTTGGAGGTCTACAAGTGGTTATGTGTATACTTTGTTTGGAGCTGCAGTTAGTTGGATGAGCAAGAGGCAGCCCACGGTTGCTTTTTCCACCATAGAAGCAGAGTACATGGCTGCCACACATGCCTCTAAAGAGGCAGTTTGGTTACAGAGGCTTGGGTTAGGTATTAGTTTTAATTGCAAGCAAGTAAGGCTTGAATGTGATAGTCAGAGTGCTATTTGTTTAGCCAAAAATCCTATGTATCATGCTCGTACTAAAAATGTAGATGTTCAGTATCACTTTTTGCAAGAAATGGTTGAGAGTGGGAAAGTATTAATTGAAAAAGTTGACACTTTGATTAATGCTACAGATTATCTTACGAAGCCAGTTCCTACAGATAAGTTCTCATGGTGTAGGAAGACCATTGGCCTTGAGTCCTGTACTTGATTTAAATTTATTATTTCTTATTTAGAATAATTGCAATGTATAATGTCAAGTGGGAGAATGTTGGAAATAGGTTGCCATTCAATTGCTAATCCTAAACATTAATTATTTCATGTATCTCCTAGATTCTTGGAATGTATTCAACAACACTAAGATTAAAATGAGATTAATATTTGATGAAATAATCATGATTTTTGACATTTGTAATTAATTCTAGATGTAAGAAGCATGTGAGGGCATCCATAGCGAGTTCCTAAATAATAGGGACACATGGGACACTCACATGGTAAGGCGACACTCACCTTATGTCCAGTTAACTATATGGAGTAACAGTTAACACTTCTGAATGCATGTAAAGATCCTAGTAGTTAGGATTTGATGTTTGCATGTTTGAAGTTTAGTTCAATTTAGTTCAGTTCAGATCAGTTTAGTTCAGTTCAGTTCAGTTCAGAATCAGTTCAGTTTAGTTCAGTTTAGTTCAGTTCAGTTTAGTTTAGTTCAGTTTAGTTCAGTTCAGTTCAGTTTAGTTCAGTTCAGAATCAGTTTAGTTTAGTTTAGTTCAGTTCAGTTCAGTTTAGTTATGGTTTAGTTATCTTCAATTGCATGCATGTTGGTTAGTTTGAGTTATCTTTAGTTAACTTGGAATGCGTGGCTAATAACTTGAGTTGTATCATAGATAACAGGGACTACCTCCAATTAACAGGGGATGACCATTCTTGCATGAATGGTGTTGAGTAAATGTTTCAGTTAACTATAAAGCACTTGGAGTCAACTTGGGTGCCCAAGATGCTTTATTGGATTTACCTCTCATGCATGATAAGATATTTTTGAAGGCTTAGTTAAGTAGAATTACTTAAGGGTGCCAACTTTGAGGAAGAGCTTTGGAATTATCACTGAAGTGAAGGAGAAGATGTAGCTTCAGTTTGGGACACCCAAATGCATGAAGCATATGTTTTAAGCTTTAGTCTTCACTGAATAACTCAACTTGAAGGAATATGGTGTACCTTTTCAAGGGCTTGAGTTTGTGCATTGTAATTATCACCATTTGGAGATTACAAGGTTGCATATTGACTCTATATCTCATTCAAGTTGAATAGAGTTTTCATAATTGTTATTGCAAGTGTGAAGAAGATTGGTAAAGACAGAAGAAGCATTATCAAGCAATAATTGGAGCTATTGTAATTTAGAGATTGAATAATAGAATAATTCTTGGTGGAGTTTTTTTCTCGAAAGGGTTTCTCCACGGTACATCTTGTGTGATCTTTCTAATATCCTGTCTAGATCTTCTATCAACTTCTCTCTACATTCTACAATAGTAAAATGGATTAATCGAGATAATCATCCACAAAGAATATATGTAACAAAGAAAATACTTACTTAGATCAGCAATATTAAAGTTTTATAGAGTATTAAGCTAAGAAAATACCTCATCTTTTCAACAAAACTATGTTTCCCAAGTACTCTACCTTGTTGAGACCAAAAGCACACTTGGATGGCTTAGCATATATTTGGTGATCTTCAAGAACTTGTAATGTATGATCTACATTTGAAAGTGTTATTCCCATGTCTTTCTATAAATAAATATATCATCAAAGAAAACTAATACAAAATTCCTCAAGAGTTTATTAAAGATGGAGTTCATCAAAATTTGAAATGTAGATGGTGCATTAGTAAGACAGAATGGTCCAAAAAATCAATGAACCTTATGAGTCCTAAATATTGTCTTATAAATTTCTTCTTAATTTGAATTTGGTGATAACCATACCTATGATCTAATGTTGTAAAATGCATAGCTCCATTCAATACATTTAGAAAATAATCAATAAATGAAATATGAAGATTATCTTTAATGATGTAAATATTAATCACTCTATAGTTTGGTCACATGTGCCAAGTTTCATCCTTCCTTCCTACGCACCATCACCATGGGTGAGGAGTTATCACTTTGACTATGCTTGATAATTCATGCCTCATAACATCTTCTCCACAATATTTTCAATCTCACTTTTTTATATATATGGGTACCTATAGGGCCCAATGTTGGGTGGCTGTCTCCCTACAACTAGTTTTATGGCATGATCATGATCCCTCTTAGGAGGAAATTCTTTAGGAATATATTCAAAAAACCATTTAGTGACAATCAATAATTACTTGTAAATCTAGATGGGTGGGAGCATTAGATTGATAGACTTCTAATGAACATAATTGGGCCAAAAAAGCATCAAATTCTTTCTTAAGAAAATTCTACATTTGATGAGAGCTTACCATTTGTGGGGAGTTTTCCTTCAACCCTCTTAGATATACTATCTTTCCTTTTGATTTAAATCTCATGAATAGTTCTTGGAATTTCATCTCAATTGTTCCTAAAGTAGTAAACCATTATACTCCTTGAAACATTGGGAAGAGATCCTTAATAATGAAGGTTTCTATTTGTGTAGAACTTATAAGGATCTTAATATGTTTCTTTCCCTAAGGGAATTTCACTAGGATAGTAGGTAAGATCTAGAACTAAATTAAAATTATTTGAATCACTAAAACTAAATGAACAATAAAACCTAATACATGAAATGAAAATTCATGAAAGTACAAAAAATGAAATCACAGTTTGCAGGAAGATCTAAGAAGGGTTTGGGCACATGTACCTATCACAAAAGTTAGGGCTTCCCTTGGGAAAATGCGTCCTAGTTAGGGCTTCTAAAAACACTTTTGGTAGTCCTTTGGTGCTAGATTTTAGCTTTTGTTAGACATAGGTCCCACTATTAGAAAGTCAAAAATAAAGTCTGCAACCTAGTTTTTGTGGCTTGACAACAATGATGACAACTTGTGCAACAATGCAAAATTACTCTTCAAGATCTTCAATTCTTCTTCAACTTGTAATTTGCACATACACAAAGAGAAAATTATTTTTTTTGAATGAGGGTTCACCTTAGTCAAACCCAAAGTTAGGTAATTAAACCTTGATAGAAAGATAATGACAATGGAGAAGGAAATAATGAATGAACACTTTCTTGCTACAACTAACCAACCCTTCAATGGCTTCCCTTAGAGGACTGAAGACAAAAATTCTCTCCAAGAAACTTGATATTTCTTTTCTTGATGGATTTGGATACTTGAAATGCTTGGATTCTTTAGGATCAACAATGCATGTTAGCCTTCACAAGATGACATGAACACACACATAATATTGTCAATGATGTTAGGATCTTTATTGCAACAACAAATGACTAATAAACCCACTTGTAATTGCTCTTGATAATAATATTTTCTCATAGGACCTCTTGATTATGAAATTTCTTAAAAAATAGATTCCAAAAGCCAACAATTACAAGTTGAATTTGAATCAATAAAATACAACCAAAAAAATATTTAAAAATGGGTCTTAGGACTTAAAGGGGACCTATTTTCCCTTGGGCGAATGGGTCCTAGCATATAAGTCTAGGACACACATGCTCAAATATAATTTAATTATTGATTGTATTAATTAAATGTTGGTTCTCCTTTCAAAAACTAGGAATAATAAGGCTTTGGAATGCATAATTTGGAAAATTAGAGGCTTAATTAACTCCTATAAATTAAAGGATCCAAACATAGTGTGAAATTATAAAGGTATACAATTTCCTACACTATATTTAGTGCCCACTTTAGTGAGGGTATGAACTTATGCTCAAACTAAAACTAAAGTAAAGATATATGCATCAAGAGGGGTCCAAGTGTACAAATGTTGGAGTGATAGGATGACAAGAATCAAGGAGGTGGACAAGCCCCTAGGATCTAAGATCCCATGGAAAACCAATATAGGGACAAAGGGACACACGAGATATGTAAGATACCTATAACAAGACAACATACACAAGCATACAATGTCAAAGATAATGTAAAAAGGAAAAAATATGGAAGTCAGTAAGTTGTGTTATGCCATGTCCACAAAATACACTCACAAGGGCTAGTGTAATCTGGTATACACTAGGTGAGCCCCAAAGGAAAAATGAGAAACAAACACTAGGTCTAGAAGTTGTGTACCCATAAAAAAGGGTGTTAGATGGGATATACACACTAGTTATACAGGTGTATTCCCATACATCAACCATACCAAAAGTTATACTCTGTGATAACTTTGATAAGGTGCCACAAAATGATCAATGTGCTATGCCAACACAACACTAAGTCCAACTCCTGTGAATGAAAGTGAATCAAAAAATTTCAATGCCAAAATGAAATAATGTGAATGTATACCCCCACTTTAAAGGAATTGCTAAACACCATGTACTATGATAAATTACTTTAAAGTAGAAAATGATAAATACTAATTGATAAAAACAACCATGAGATCTTATTTGGAAAGCCCTATGCCATTGATATGTTTCCAAATAAAGTTGCATGATGAAAAAAAGGAAGTTTTCCCCACATGCAATCCAAAAAGATAAAGCATAAGGGATCCACAAATTTGTAGTCAGTGTATGTCTTTACTACAGTGATATAATAGAACTTGGAACCATCATCATTCCCAAAATACTTCGTGGAACAATGAACACAAAGTAGGAATGACAAATAGAGAGCGAAAACAAAGAAAAAGATTTTGGGTCAACATGAAAGAGACTTTTGGATATCTCGATGGCTTGCATCATCCCCAAAAGGAAAACAAAATAAAAAAGAAAAGACAATGTTTACAACATATAGAAGAATGTAGATACAAATAGAAGAATGCCATGAAAGATTCACTTCCTTTGTATCCTTGCACCAATGGAGTAACAAGGGTCATCCAAAGAAAACTCACAAACATAAAGGCACATCAAGCAACATGATACAAGGGATCATATTACATACATGCAATCACAAAGAACATATAAAAAAAAGAAAGAAAGTATGTCACATGTGAGGCAACCTACAACATGTTTTCTGCATCCTAATCTTGTTCATCATATACAAAAGGTGGATAACAAGCCAAAGGGGCAACGATAAGTGTCATACTAGAAAAATCACCAGGTTCAACATGTGTTGATTCACTCTTTTTAGGAGGATCATCGCGGTTGCCACCATCTAAACTCATAGAAGTGGAAAACAAAAATTCAATTCATTATGCACTTCATCAATTTTAGAAATCTCATAATCATCATTGAAGTTAATCACAATAGGAGTGTTGGAAACACAAGGGTAGAAAACTGAGAAGGGGGGTGAATCAGTTGTCACAGAAATTTAGAACTTATTAAACTTATTAACCTTATTCTTAGATCTGATTAATAACCATGAAAGCATAAATCATCAACACATTAGAAATACACATAACACCAATATTTTTTTTTATGTGGAAATCTTGTTAGGGGAATAACCACAATGGAGGTCAGTCCACAAGATTATACCCTGTTAAAAGTATAAAGAGTGAAATGGGGAATGCACATGCATTTAGGCACACTGCCTAGAGCTCACTACTCAATTACAACAAGGCTTACTTCCCAAAGGAAGACACACTATCTTACAAAAACATTCGGATTACATCCATAGGGATTTGAACTAAGAAAATAGCATTTGCTATCGCCTGATTATAGTTCTAGTTAAGCACATGAAAACTTCTTCATTCTTCTTCATACTCTAATTTTCCTTCAAAATATTTAGAACATTATTTTTGCACACCATGTATTCAAATGGTATAAACAATCACTTATATATCCACAACAAGAAATTACATCACTACATGTTGGCTTCAACAAAATAATAAAATGAATATAAATTGTAGGCCCAAAAAAATATTAATTATCAATTTGAATCAATCAAGGTCAGCCACAACACAGTGAATACCCAAAACAACATCCTTGAACATGAAACACTTCAAATAATTTATCCTTGAAGATCCTCAACATGCTACAATCAGGTGCCTATCGGCCATGAGCATGAAAAACATGAACATGCAAGAAAAAATCGCCAATTGCAAGCACAACGATCAATGCAGATGTGCAACATAGATAGAGAAAAATATAGAAACACCCACAAACATCATGAATCACTAGATAAGAATCCGCAACAACTAAACTTACTAGAATCACATCATCTTCAATCAAGAACACCAACTAAAGCAATAGAAAAACTATTAGAATACAAATATTCATAACTCGATTAAATCTTAACGTGGATCTCTAAAACTCAACATGGATAAACTAGATATACTCAACAAGAAACCCTTTAATCCAAAACCTTTGATCATTAATGTATTGAACTCACCAACAGACTGAACTTCACTTCATTACTATCAACCTCCAACTCATTCCATTACAATTTTCTCAATATCCTCAACATATACAACTTCTAAAGCATTAATGTTAATATTGTTGACATCAATGACAACCACATATTAGCAACATAACCACAACATCCAAAAATATCCCCCTTTGGCATTGATGGTAACACATGATGTGAAAAACACCATCAATGCAACTATCTCTTAACACTTACTCCCCCTTAGGTTTTGACTCTTTTCTCTCAACTCTTTCTTATGAATCTTCTCCCCACATTGACTCTTCTCCCCAGATAATTCATAGTTTTCACATGAATCTTCTCCCCCTTTGACATCAATGATAAAGATCTCTATTCTCCACACAAACTCTAAACCATATTTTTGAACATCTGATTACTCCCCCTGAGTAGTAGCCACCACAACATATATCTAGATCAAGATATGACCATGAAGTGCATGGATTGATGCAAGGAAATGCATCTTAGTTCTGATTAGGAGGGGTAATCACCCCTAACTTCCCTCTGAGATACTCAAAAGTATCCTTAGGCAATGAATTGGTAAAGATGTTTGCAATCTGTTCCTTAGTAGGCTCATACTCCAATCTGACTTCCTTTTCACTCACCTTCTCTCTCAAAAAGTGAAACTTGATAGATATATGCTTGGTCTTTGAAGGAAGCACCAAATTCTTAGAAATGTTAATTGCACTTGAATTATCATAGAATATAGTAATTGGTTCATCATACACAACTCTGATATCTTTCAACATCTATTTCATCCACAATACTTAAGTACAATTGTTAGAAACAAAAATGTATTTTGCCTTTGTAGTAGATAAAGAAATGGCATTTTGCTTCTTACTTAACCATGAAATCAACTTCTTTCCCAAGAAAAATGCACCACCACTAGTACTTTTTATATCATTCACATCTCCTGCCCAATCAACATCAGTAAAGGAACTCAAAGTAAGATCATCATCTTTAGGATACCATAGGACAAACTCAACTATCCCCTTCAAGTATCTGAAAATCCTTTTCACACATGAGATTCCTTAGGATCAACTTGAAATATTGCAACAATGCATACGACATTCATGATATTAGGTCTAGTTTGAGTCAAATATAGTAATCCACCAATCATTAATTTGTATCTAGTCTAATTTGCTTTTAGAGAATCATCATCTTGTGTTAGCTTACATTTGGTCACCATGGGTGTACCAACTGGCTTTGAATCTTCCATTCCAAATTTCTTCAGCAATTCTTTCACATACTTGGGATGAGATATAAAGATCGCTTTATCTAACTATGTAATTTGAAATCCAAAAAATATTTTCATCTCTCCAATCATAGACATCTCAAACTCATTTTGCATCTCATCAGTAAACTTCATGCACAAACTATCATCTCCAAAAATGATATCATCAACAAATACCTCAACAATCAAATCTTTATCATCATCAATCTTGAAATACATATTACTATCAGTAGTACCTTTGTTAAATCCAAGCTTCAACAAATATTTTCCAATCTAGCATACCATGCTCTAGGGGCTTTCTTAAGCCCACACAAAGCTTTATTTAACCGACAAACCATGTCTCCCTAATCAGTCAATTGAAATCCATTAGGTTGCTCAACATAAACTTCTTCTTCCAATTCGCCACTTAGAAATGCTGACTTGGCACCCATTTGATAAACCTTGTAGTTTTTGTAAGCAACATAAGCAAGAAAAACTCTCAAAGCTTCAATTCTAGCAACAAGGGAAAAAATTTCTTCAAAGTCAATTCCTTCCATCTGAGAATATCCTTTGCACACCAATCTTTCTTTGTTTCTAACAACTTCACCTTGCTCATTTAGTTTATTTCTAAAGATCCATTTAGTTCCAATTACATTTTTATCCTTAGTTCTAGGAACAAGAATCCATGTATCATTCTTCTCAATTTGTTGTAGGTCTTCTTTCATTGATTTCACCCAATGTTCATCTTTACATGCTTCATTCACACTATTAGGCTCAGTCTTTGAAATCAAACAATATTCTTATACAATTATTCTCCTAGTCTAAACACCTTTGTTCTTATCACCTATGATCTAATATTTTGAATTATTTAATCTTAAATACCTCAGTCTTAAGATGTTCTTGAATTTAAGGCTCTTGTTGTCTATCTCTTCTACACTTTCACTAGTTTCTCCTTCCTCTTGATTTTCTTGATTCACCGAAATGATTTGAACTTGATTTGAAGTCTGAACTATCTTTCCTTTATTTGTACTGTCATTTTGATCATCTGAAACATATCCATAGGTTATGGATGGTTTAGCTATGTCTTCATCAACCTTGAAATTTGCACTCTCAACCATTTTCCTCAATCTCTTATTGTAGAACTAGTAGGCCTTGCTTTTAGTAGAATAACTGAACAAGATTCCTTCATCACTCCTAACATCAAACTTTCCTATATATTCATCTCTTTTTATATAGCATTTACTCCTAAAGATTTTGAAATATCTAACAATAGGTTTATGACCATACCATAGCTCATAAGGGGTCTTATCAATATCACCTTTGATTTGTACCTAGTTGAGAGTGTAAACAATAGTACTCACAACTTCTCTCTAGTAGATATGAGGAACATTTTCTTCTAGCATCATAGTTCTAGCAACTTCTTCAATTGACCTGTTCTTCCTTTCCACAACTCAATTTTTCTAAGGTGTCCGTAGTGCAGATAATTGTCTCCTTATTCCATGTTCTTCACAAAAAGAATTAAACTCACGGGAAGTGAATTCACCGCCTCTATCTGATCTCAGACATTTAATCTTCAAACCTATCTCTGTCCTAACCATAGCCTTAAAGATCTTGAACTTCTCCAGAGCTTCATATTTCTCCCTTAAGAAAGTAACCCACATCATTCTATAATAATCATCAATAAGCAACATGAAATACCTATAACCTTGTAAACTTCTGACTCTAGAAGGACCACACAAGTCAATATGCACAAGCTCCAAAAATTCATTTGAACAATGTTGTTTTCTCCAAAATTAAATTCTAGTTTGCTTCCCTAGTTGACATTCCTTGCATATAGTATTAGTAGGTTTCATCAACTTAGGAAGATCTCTCACAGCTTGAGTAGAACTTATCTTCATAATATTATCAAAGTTTACATGACACATTCTCCTATGCCACAACCAACTTTCATCAACTTGAGCAATCAAACAACTTTTACTAGCAACACTCAAGTGAAAGATATTACTGTTTTTTTTGTATTTGATGCAATCATATTTCTGGAATTCCCCAATATTCTGCACTTTCCATCCTTGAACTAAAGATTGTATCCCTTATCAACCATTTTTCCAACACTTAAAATATTATGCTTTAGACCTTCCACATATAGGACATCATCAGTATTATGCTTACCATCAAGAGAAATGCATCCTCTGCCACAGATTATGCCTGCTTTGTCATCACCAAATCTTACAACACCACCATAATACTTTTCCAAGCTCAAAAACTTACTTTTATCACCAATCATGTGATGAGAGCATCCACTGTCAATCACCCATTCATCTTTTTCTTCAACTCGAGTAGCTAGGGATTTCTCCACATTTGTACAACTAGCAAATTCAGTAGACACAAGATTATTTTCATTGATAGCAATAAATACCCATTCATCCTCACTTACATTTTCTTTATCAGATTCATCATCTCCTCACACCTTCATCAACAACATAATAGCATTTTCTTTGAAATCTAGGCTTGTTATTTCTTAGCTTAGGAGCTCTTTCCAAACACCTTGATGCAAAATGACCTATCTTATTGCAAGAAAAACATTTAATAGGAAACTTTACTTTATACTTACCTTCTCCTTTGGCTTCTCTTTTGACAATAAGTGCTTCAAGCTCATCCAATTCTCTTTCTTCTTCTCCAATATTTCTCATTTCCTCCTCATACTTTAACACCTTTCTAGAGGAACTTTCTCCTAGGTCATATCTATGTTTATCCATTCTAGAGGTAGTAGCCTTGAATGCAGATTTTGTCTTAGGAATAGCATCACCAAATTCAATCAACTCAAAATTAGTAAGCTTACCAATCAACATATCTCTGGTTACATTTTTTATAGTCTGGAGCTCCTCAATAGCAGTAGCTTTGACTTTGTAAGCAACAAGCAAGGATCTAAGCATTTTAGCAACAATCTCTAATTCTTCCAACTGTCCACCAGCACATCTGATACCACACACAAGTTCATTCACTCTTTGCATGAAAGAAGTAATGTTATCAGCATCACCCATTCTCAACATTTCATATTTCCCTTTCAGACTTTGCAACTTAGCAATCTTCACATTTATAATCAACTTCATACAAAGTTTCCAACTTTTTCTAGATCTCATAAGCAGTCTTTAGATCCATCACATTTTTCATCTCAGAATTAATCAAAGCCCTCAACAATGCTTCCATAGCCCTGATATTGTACTCAACATCCCTAATATCAACAATAGTAGTAGGACCATTCTATGGAATAACATACCTATTGCTTGTAATGCTCTAGCAGGGTTCACCAATGCATCTCAGATGACACTCCATTTGAGTCTTCCATAGAGAATAATTTGTTCCATCAAATCTCAAACTATCCTTCTTATATGTCGCCATCCTAAATCACCTCAAGCTGTTAAACTTCTTCCAAGGAACCTACTCTAATACTAATTGTTGGAAACACAAGGGCAGAAAATTGAGAGAGGGGGTGAATTAGTTGTCACAAAAATTCAAAACTTATTAAAATCATTAACCTTATTCTCATATATGATTAATAACCATGAAAACATAAATCATCAACACATCAGAAACACACATAACACTAAAAAACATTTACGTGGAAACCTTGTTAGGGAAAAAACAATGGTGGAGGTCAGTCCACAAGATTATACCCTATTAAAAGTATAAAGAGTGAAATGGGGAAAGCACATGCATTTAGGTACGTTTCCTAGAGCTCACTGCTCAATTACAACAAGGTTTGTTGCCCAAAGGAAGACACAGTATCTTACAGAAACATTCAGATTACATCTGCAAGGATTTGAACTAAGAAAATAACATCTGCTAATGCCTAATTACAATTCCAGTTAAACACATGAACACTTCACTCTTCTTCACACTTTGCTCTACCTTTGAAAGATTTAGAACATTATTCACACACACCATGTATTCAAATGGTATAAACAATCGCTTATATATATCTGCAACAAGAAATTACATTGCTACATGTCGGCTTCAACAAAATAATAAGATGAATATAAATTGTTGGCCCAAAATAATATCAATTATCAATGTGAATCAACCAAGGTTGGCCACAACATAGTATACCCAAAAAAACATCCTCAAACATGAAACACTTCAAATAATTTCTCCTTAAAGATCCACAACATGCTACAATCACCCTGTCGGCCATGAGCATGAAAAACATGAACACACAAGAGAAAATCACCAATCACGAGTACAACAATCAATGCAGACATACAATATAGATAGAGCATGATCTAGAAACATCTACAAACATCATGAATCACTAGAGAATCATCCACAACAACTGAACTTACTAGAGTCGCATCATCTTCAATCAAGAACACCAATAGAAGTAATAAAAAAATTGTCAAAATACAAATCTTCATAACTCGATCAAATATTCATGCGGATATCTAAAACTCAACATGGATAAACTAGATATACTCGAAAAGAAACCCTTCAATCCAAAACCTCTAATAATCAATGTACTAAACTCACCAACAGAATGAACTTCACTTCATTACTATCAACCTGTAACTCATTCCATCACAATTTTATCAATATCATCAACATATACAACTTCTAATGCATTAATGCTAATAGTGTTGACATCAATGACAACCACATATCAGCAACACAACCACAACATCCAACAAGGAGGTCTAATGACAATGTCCATTGTATGTTCTTATTTTTGTTATGGTGGAGAAGCTTCATGTTGTGGTGAAAGTGGAGAATCATCATGCTTTGTTTGAATTGGTTTGTTATTTTCTTGTAATTGACGAGCAATAGCATGATCTCTACACCTATGCTCTTTAGAATTTTGATTTCTTCTTGCACAGTTTTCAAGTTGTGATGGTGTAGGGGTGGGTTTTTTAACCATCAATCTCTTTTGTTCCCTTAGGGGAAGAATGGAAAGGACCTTGATAGGTTGTGAAACCACTTTCTCTTTAGGCTTATAAAATTGTTTGATTTTAGGAGGCACAAATGGAATTATATGGTTATCTCTTGGTATTTTGTAGGATATAGGTGGTGGACTAACATCATATTTAGTTTGATTATTTGGGAGATCTTTTGGTTCAAGCATAGGTTCATCCACAACATTTGGAGTGGGAGGAATGGCTATGGATATTTTAGTTTTAGGTAGGATATTGGAAAGGGATAACTCTACTATACATTTTTCTTTGAACTTTTGATATGACTTGAAAAAAAGTCTTCATGAGGCTTTATAAGGTTCTATAGGTTCAAGTGAAAAGAAACCCAATGAAAATTTCCCTCAGGAAAATAAAGGATTAAATCCACTATGATTCACTATAAAGATTTGGTTGTCAAATAGAAATTTCAAGCACTTGTGGATGACCGATGAGACAAAATTCATGGAGTTTAGCCATGGATAGCCTAACTTCACATGACATTGATGTGACATCAGGATAATGGAGAATGATGCATTTAATTGTTTCAATCCAAATTTTAATAGAGAGTGATTGAGCCTATCATAGGCCGAGAAAAAACATAATATTTTTTGATCCATGCTTTCAATTTTTAATAAAAATATCGGTAAAGTTCATGTACAAATAAGAATTCCTCAGCAATCACATTCTCTACACACATGAGATCAATTAATATCCCATTTGTAGGCTTTTCATTGATTCTTCTAGCTATGTAAAGAGGACCATAAAGTGCATGTTTAATTATATCACTATTTGAGAAAGAAATATCAAGAGACAAGTTGGTTTGGACCTTACAAGGTTGAATGTCAATGAATCCAATCATTGCATGTAGATTTTCCTCATTATCACTTTTATCACCATCAGTTATGTCTTGCATCTTGTAAACATTCATCATATCATTCTTGTTATCACTAGCTTTTACAAATGAGATGGATTGGTTTGGCATTGGATTGGCAAAGATTTTCAAATTTAGGTTTGGTGGAGATATAGATTTATTTCCTTGATCATTAACACCTCCCAACTAGATGTGATTGGAATCAATGAGGTCTTGCACTATATGTTTAAGATGCATAAATTGTTATGTATCATGTCCAAATTGTTAATGACATTGGAAAAAGGAATTTGAGTTATAGTTTCAATGTAAAGGATTAGTGGCATCAAGAGGTCTAATGGGAGGTAGGGTGATTAAGTTTTTTCTCAAGAGTTGCAACATAATTGAATGGAGGGTATTGGGTAACAGGGTGAACTTTCTATCCTTATCCCTAAATTGGTATAGAGTTGTTGTTTTATGGAAGCCACTTGAGGTTCAACATGTCAGTTTGTTTGAGGTGGTTTTATCTATATAAAACCCTTGGTTTGTTTCTTGAATGGTTGAATATTGTTATGAGGCACAATTTTAGATTTTTTAGGATGAGTTGAAGCATTTTTTCTTACGCATTGATCAAGTGAGTTTTGATAATCATGCAGAGCCATGCATAAGTGTGTAAAAGAGGGAAATTTCATCATCCCAAGCATATCTCGAATGTTTTTTTATAAGTTATCAATGAACATTATTTCAAGATCAACATTGGGAATTTTAATGTTTATTTGTGAATAAAGAAATTGATAACATGCTATAAAATTAGTGATCTTTTCATCTTCATTTTTCTTACATTACATCAAATCAAGTAGGGCCATATAAGGACCAATGTACAATTGGAAATGGTTGAGAAAGGAATCAACAAGCTCATTAAATAAGTGGATTGAGTTATTCGATAAAGAACAAAACCATTCCAAGGCTGTATCTTTTAAGGACCTAGGAAAAAGCTTAGCCAAGAGCTTATCTTAAAAAATGAAGTCACTACATAAGGCTGTATATGCTGACACATGATTGCTAGGATCTCTTTTACCACTATATTTCTCAAATCTAGGTATCTCTATGCCTTGTGGAATTTGTGCTCTCAATATCTCCAATGACAATGGGCTTCTTTTGACATATTGTGAAGGTTGTCCATTTTGGTTTTGGTTCAATGTTGTTATTTGTTGTTGGAGGGATGTAACATTTTACAAAGGTTGGTTTATGATAGAATCATTGGTTTTGTTTTGAGATGAATTGGTACATGGTGGGGATGTATATATGTTATGTGGACAACTAAATTGCAATTTTATGAGAGGCAGGGGGTTTGGAGATATGATGTTTGAATTCACAAGGCTAAAAGGATCATAGTGGAAATACCCAAAGTTGGAACTTGATATTGTTGGTCGGTTGCACTATTCTAGTAACAGTTAGATTAGTATATGTAGGAATAGAAGCTATGGTTGTAGGGGGAGGAATATGATTTCCTCCTTGAGTTTGAGTGTATCCCAAAGCTTGATCACAACCAACCATTGTAATATTATGATTATCAATAATGTGGGATAGGCCATCCACAATATCTCTTCCTATTTCATTATCAAGAATTCTCCTCATGTTATCTATGATAGGAATAATAGTGCCAGCAATATGATTTGTACTCACATAGTCTTGAAGTTTTTCTAAGGATTTATCTATTTTTTGCAAGTTCTCTTGAGGGACATGAGCAAAAATGGTTTCAACATCAATAGAAGTAGTGGGCATAGGACATGTGACATCAGGGATGGATTCCAACATGAGTTGACTAGTGTCAACACTATGAGTGAAAGAGTTGGAAAACCCAAAATCCATAGTGGATGTAACAACACAAGACGCCATGAGTCTCAAACTATGTCTCATTGAAGTATTAAAAGTAGTAAACCAGGTTGTGGTACTCATACACATTTCACCAAACCAAAAGTGCACCTAAAATAGACAAAAGGCACTAAATAAACATAGTAAATAGACAAAAATAGGAAGCACAATGCAAGTATTAAACAAGATATTACAATTTTTGGATCTGAAATATGACAATTCATTGATTTTAGATGCAAAAACCTAAAAATGATAACTTTTGAATACAAATTTTGATTTTAAATAATGCACTTTGTTGCTAATTGAACTAAATGCAAACAACTACAAAAATATATAATTTTTGAAACTGAAATAGAGATCTACATGTGCAAGAAAATGAAGCAGACCAAGATAAAGTAATTTTTAGAATTTTGGAAAATCACATGTACAGGAAAAAGTTCGCCCTTGGGTGAATGATTCCTTGGACAAGGTTCTAAAAAATTTAAATCCGAGTGTTTAATTTGATATTTAAGTTCACTATTCTTAACTATAAATAGATTTTTCAATGATAGTTTTTCTATAAATTTTGATGAAATAAAAATGCAATTTAAATGACAATGTATGAACAAAACGACAACTTTTTTAAATGCAATTTTGAATGAAATGCTGAGCTAAATGTCTGAAACACACCCTAATGCAAGCTATTATTTAGAACGTATGCAATATTTTTGTATTTTTATGAGTTTAAATGATGCAAACATGAAATATATACCCCTAAATGAAATAGAAAACAAGATAATGCAAAAACTAGATCCAAGGTTTTAGGGATCTCCAAATCAGAAAAGTATGATGTAAGAATGTCAAGTTCACTAAAATAAAATGTTGGGAAAGTGATCCTTAATAATGAAGGTGGTTTCTATTTGTGTAGAACTTATAAGTATCTTGATATGCGTCTTTCCCTAAGGGAATTTCATTAGGAAAGAGATCACAAGGTGTAAAGATTGACTTTCAACATCAATGGTGATCCAATCAGACTTGGATATCAATCCTTAGGATAATAGGTAAGATCTAGAACAAAATTGAAATGATTTGGATAACTAAAACTAAATGAAAAATAATACCTAATACATGAAATGAAAATTCTTGAAAGTACATAAATTGAAATCATATTTTGTAGGAAAACTTGAGAAGGTTTTGGGAAAATGTACCTATCACCAAAAATTGGTTTGGAGACCTACTAAAGGATTGGTTTACCCTTTGGAAAATGGGTCCAGGTTAGGGATTCTAAAAAAAAATTTGATAGTCCATTAATGCTAGATTTTAGCTTCTATTAGGCATAGGTCCCATTGTCAAAAAGTTAGAAATAAATTCTGCAACCTAGTTTTTGTGGCTTGACAACAATGATGACAACTTGTGCAACAATGCAAAATTGCTCTTCAAATATTCAATTCTTCTTGAACTTGTAATCTACACATACAAAAAGACAAAAAAAAATTATTTGAATGAGGGTGTGCCTTAGTCAACCCCAAGCTTGGTAATTAAACCTTGATAGAAAGGTAATGACAACAAGGAAGGAAATGATGAATGAACACTTTCTTGATACAACTCACCAACCCTTCAATGGCTTCCCTTAGAGGATGGAAGCCAAAAACATCTCTCCAAGGAACTTGTTCTTTCTTTTCTTGATGTATTTGGATACTTGAATTGCTTGGATGCTTTAGGATCAATAATTCATGTTAGACTTCACAAGATGACATGAACAAACACATAAGGTTGAACATGATGTTAGCATCTTGATTACAACAAAAAATAACTAATAAACCTACTCTTGAATGCTCTTGAAAATTATATTTTCGCATAATATCTCATGATTATGCAACTTATATTTTAAATGATAAAAAAACTGGATTTATAGGTGTTTATCTAATTTCCCAAAAAATAGATTCTAAAAGTTGACAATTGCAAGTTGAATTTGAATCAATAAATACTGCCAAAAACATATTTTAAATGGGTCTTAGGAATTAAAGGGGACCCTTTCACACTTGGGCGAATGTGTTCTAACTTATAAGTGTAGGACTTACATGCTCCAATATAATTTAATTATTGATTGCATTAATTAAATGTTAGTTCTCCTTTCGGGAAAAAAGCTTAATAAGCCTTTGGAATGCATAATTTAACAAATTAGAAACTTAATTAAGTCCAATAAATTATTTGACCCAAACATAGTGTGAAATTGTAAAGGTGTACAATTTCCTACACTACATTTCTAAGTTTAGGCCCCACTTTAGTGAGAGTATGAACTTATGCTTAGACTCACACTAAAGTAGAGAAATATTCGTCGAGGGATACAAATGTTGGAGAGATAGGATGACAAGGATCAAGGAGGTGGCCAGGCCCTCAAGATCTAAGATCCCATGGAAAACCAACATAAGGAAAAATGGGCACACAAGATGTGTAAGATACATGTAGCAAGATAAGATACACAATCATACAATGTCAAAGCCAATACAAAAAGAAAAAAGGATGGACTAGAAAGTTGTGTTATACCATGTTCATAAAATACACTCACAAGGGCTAGTGTAATCTAGTATACACTAGGTGAGCCCCAAAGGAAAAATGAGAAACACACACTAGGTATACAAGGTGTGTAACCATAAAAAAAGGGGTGGCAGATGGGATGGACACACCAATTCTATAGGTGTGTTCCCATACATCAACCATAGCAAAAGTTATACTCCCTAATAACTTTATAATGTGCCACAAAATGATCAATGTGATATTCCAACACTACACTAAGTCCAAATCCTATGAAAAGAAGTGAATCCAAAAATGTCAAAATGCCAATACCAAAATGAAATAATTCCAATGTATGCCCCTACTTTAAAGGAATTGCTAAACACCATACTGTGAGAAATTAATTTAAAGTGAAAAATGATAGATGTCTATTGATGAAAAGGGTCATAAGAGCTTATTTGGAAAGCCCTATGCCATTGATATGTTTCTAAATAAAGTTGCATCATGAAAAAGAGGAGGTTTCCCACACATGCAATCCAAAAAGATAACACATAAGGGATCCACAAATTCGGGGTCATTGTATGTCTGTACTACATTGATATTTAATGGAGCTTGGAACCATAATTATTCCCTAAATACTTTGTGGAACAATGAACACAAAGGAGGAATGAAACATAGAGAGAAAAAATAAAGAAAAAGATTTTGGGTCAACATGGAAGAGACTTTTGGATATCTCAACTCCTTGCATCATCCCCAAAAGGAAAAAACAAGACAAAAGAAAATACAATGTTTATGATAGATAGAAGAATGTAGATGCAAATATAAGAATGTCACGACAGATTCGCTTCCTTGGTATCCTTGCACCAATAAAATAAAAAGGGTCATCCAAAGAAAACTCACAAACATAAAGGCACACCAAACATCATGATATAGGGGATCAAATTACATACATGCAACAACACATAACATAGAAAGAAAAGAAACAAAGTATGTCACATGTGAGCCAACCTATAGTAGGTTGTTTGCATCCGAATCTTGTTCATCATATGTTGAAGGTGGATAACTAGCGAAAGGGGAAATGACAAGTTTTGTACTGGGACAATCACCAGGTTCAACATGTGGTGATTCACTCTTTTTAGGAGGATCACCACAGTTGCCTCCATCTAAACTCATGGAAGTGGAAAACAAAAAAATTAATTCATTATATACACTTATTATCAATTTTAAAAATCTCATCATCATCATCCAAGTTAATCACAACATGATGTCTAATGATAATTTCCATTGTATGTTCTTGTTTTTGTTGTGGTGGAGAAGTTTCATGTTGTGGAAAAGGTGGATAATCATCATGTTTTGTTTGAATTATTTTGTTCTTTTCTTCTAATTGATGAACAAAAGCATGATGTATATGCCTTTGCTCTTTAGAATTTTGATATCTTCTTACACAGTTTTCAAGTTGGGATGGTGTAGGAGTGGGTTTGTCAACCATCAGTCTCTTTTCTTCCCTTAGGGGAGGAATAGAAGGGACCATGGCATGTTGAAAAACCACTTTCTCTTTAGGCTTATAAACGTTTTTTATTTTAGGAGGCACAAATAGAATTATATGGTTATCTCTTGGTCTTTTGTAGGAAATAGGTGGAAGAATAACATCATATTTAGTTTGATTATTCGAGAGAGCTTTTTGTTCAAGCATAGGTTCATCCACAATATTTGGAGTGGGAGGAACGACTATGGATCTTTTAGTTTCAGGTGGAATATTGGCAAGGGATAACTCTACTATACATTTTGACTTGAGCTTTTGATATGATTTGAAAAATAAATATTCACAAGGCCTTATAGGTTCTAGAGGCTCAAGAAAAAATAAATACAATGAAAAGTTCAATTGGAAAGACAAAGGATTAAATACACTATGATGCACTATAAAAATTTGGTTATCAAATGGAAATTTCAAACACTTGTGGATGAACGATGGGATGCATTTCATGGAGCATAGCCATGGATAGCCTAACTTCACACAAAATTGATTGGATGTTGGGATGATGAAGAATGATACATTCAATTGTTTTAGTCTAACTTTTAATGGAAAAGTGATCAAACCTATTATAGGGTGAGAAAAACCATCATGTATTTTGATCCATGCTTTTGATTGTTCATAAAAATCTTCATAAAGTTCATGCACGAATAAGAATTCCTTAGTGATCACATTATCTACACACATAGGATCAATTAATATCCACTTTGTAGGCTTGTCATTGATTCTTTTGGCTATGTAAAGAGGACCATCAGGTGCATATTGAATTATATCACTATTTGAGAAAGAAATGTCAAGAGACAAGTTGGTTTGGCCCTTTAGTGTAGGAAAAAGTATTCCTTTTTCACACTTAATTTGGGAAATAATATTAAATAAATAAACAGGACTAAATTATGCCTTAATTTAGTGTTGTAATATGTATTTTACATATTCATATTAATTTTAGGGCCCTATTAAATAAAATGGACTTAATTGTGCCTTTCTTTTGTGTTGTAAAGTGCACCTTTACACTTTCACACTCATATAGGGACTTATTAATTAATTGAGGTTAATTATGCCTTATTGACCCCTTTAATTCAAATCGAAGCCTAATTAATTGCAATTTTCAAAGGGTAAAACCTAACATTCATTAATTCCATAACATAACACTTAACATTGGAGAATGTGTGTCATAAGTAAGTGACCTAGGACCAATTCACCCAAGGGTGAATGGGTCCTCACTTTAGGCCTAGAACCTAAATTTAAAATATGTTTTTGGCATTTTTTCAATGATTTAAAATGTGTATTCACATGTTAGCTTGTGTTATTTGAATTTTAGGAATTAATGTTAAGATATGTATAAATAAGAGGTCATTTCACTAAGTTTCATTCTAAGACTTTCAAGCAATCTAGCAATTTTTCATGAGATCAAGAGTATTTTCACAAGAGCATTATAGGAGAATTTCAAGAGCATTTTCAAGGCACTCAAGAGAAGATTTGTAGAAGAATTATTCCAGCAATCAAGATCCTATTATCATGTCAAAGTCTCCTTGCATCATGCATGTTATTTGAGCTAATATGTTGTAGTGTTCAAGATCCATTCAAGCATTCAAAGGCATTGTTTTAAATCAAGTTTCATGATCAAGATCCACATCCATGGAAGTCATTTCATGCAAGTTGTAGATCTTCATTCCAAGGGTTTGGTGAGTTGTGACATTGCATTTTTTCATTCATTGTTCCTTCATGCTATTTCATTTCATTACAAGGTTTAATTACCAAAATCTAGGGTTTGACCAAGGTAAACCCCCATTCATCTAAGAAAAAACATTTTTCTCTCTTGATGTGTGATTGTAGATTTTAGGTGGAAGATCTATTGAAGAGAAAAAATTCATAGTTCTCAAAGTTACATTTGTTGTCACCATTCTTGTAATTTCATGAAAACTCATCTACGAGATTTATTTTTGGATTTTCAACTGAGATTTGAGAATCTAGGAGTGCAAACACAACATAACAAAACCCAGAAACATATTTTCTAGAGCCCTAGCCAGGACCCATTTTCCATAGGGCGAATGAGTCCTCAACGAGCTTTGAAAAATCACTTTTGGTGACTGGTGCACATCACTTTCCCATTCTCAGATTTGCAATTTGACTATTGATTCCATCATAATTGAGCTTAATCTTCTAGATGCACTTTATAGATCAAAATTTTGACTTGTTTTGCTATTTTTAATCTTTCTCCCCAAAGCATTGTTTGACTCATACTCCCATCCTTGCAAAAAAAGAGAAATTGTAAGATTCCTCAAAGAATTCACTCACCTAAGGGTTGAAAGTGAATTTTTACTTGGGGGATCCTATTTCTTGAATGAAATAGAAGAATAGGTAGGTTCATTCACCCCATTTTTCCCTTCTATTTATAGTAAGTTTGGTGAAACATTCAAAAAATTTGAACATTCTAATTTCTAATTTGGAGTGAATTCAAACCCTAGATCTACGATTTGTATTAATTCATTGCATTTAGGGTTTCTAAATCTGTCATAAAATTTCATTTCATTTATGTGTAAACTTGCATTTTGCATTTATTTTAAATCTGAAAATTCTAAAAAAATTGCATAATGTTAGATTAATTTTGCATAGTGTTTGCATATCAGTGTACTTTTCACCAATTCACATTAAAAAATTGGATCAAAATTGTATTTCAAAAAGTGTTATATAGTTCATCATTTGTCCTTCATTTCACTTGCATTTCAACATTAAATTCTAGAAAATTTTGTTACAAAAATACCAGTCTGACACTTGAAATAGAGAACACATCTAATCACTCAAAATTTGCCTTTTTTTATTTAAAAAAATCCTATATAGAGATCCATTCAACCTTGGGCTAATGAGTCCTTGGAGGCCTACAAAAATTAACTTTTCTGAGCTTTTTTGTGGTTTTCTGCACTTTCTAGGCTTGCTGGTAACCTATAGTATCAATCTAGAAAGTTTCAAGAATTTATATTTTGTGCATCTAGGTATAATTATCCATTTAGTGTAGCCATATTAAATTATTTCACAAAACTTTTTTTAGTATTGAAAATCATCAGATTTGTAGGACATTTGTTTACATTTCTGGAGCATTTCATAAGTTGGATAGTTTATCTTTCATGGTAGTATATTTCCTTTTAAGAAATGTGGTTTTGACATGGTTAAGAATGGATTGTATAAGTATGAAATCCCCTCTTATGAGTTCAATTCATAGCACAAAAATGAGGTCATTAGGAAACATATTAGTCATCCTTCCACTATCTTTCCTAGTTATGAGAACATTTTAGAGCAAGAGAATCAAACCATTGAAACAATCCTTAATATCACCTTGCCTATCCCTCACTCACACCCTATTATCTCTCCCATTTGTGAGGATGATATGATACAAGAAGATACAATCATAGATAATCATGAAAACCATATTTTTTCTTCTCCTAATACCTCTCCTATTGGTGATGAAGGTGTCTTGGTGAAAGAAGAAACAATCATAAAGAATAATGAAAGTCTTGTTTGTCCATCTCCTTCTACCCCTTGGGAAGATATTATGACACAAGAAGATGAGATCATTGACACATTCCTTAACATTACTTTACCTAGTCTCCATTCATCTCCCAACATCTCTCCTACTTGTGAGAATGCTTTAGTGAAAGAGGATGCAATTGTGGACAATCAAGACAATCACATTTGTCCTTCTACAAAAATATATCTTATTTATGAAGGAGATATTTTGATGTTTAAAGATCTAATGATTGAGAGTTATGAAAATCCTATTTGTTTCTCTTCTCCTACCTCTCCTACTTGGGAAGACATTATAGGACATGGGGATGTAAGTGTAGATAACCATGACAATCACATTTTTTATTCTCCTAATATCTCTCCCATTTGTGAAGAAGAGAGTTTGGTGTTAGAAGATACACTTATTGAGAGTCATGAGGATCATGTTTCTCCCTTTCCTAATGCTCCTAACATTTGGGAAGATCTATTTGAACAAAAGTATCCAATCATTGGTAAGCAAGAAAATTATAGTTATTCTTCTCTTGATGCTTTCCTTATGACGAAGCTATCTTACAAATCTAACCCTAGAATGTGATCAAAATTTTATTTTCTCCTCTCCTAAAAGCTCTTCTACTAGGGAAGATTTCATGGTGAAAGAAAATGATAGAATGGGTACATGTCTTTCAAACAATAGTAATGTGGTTTCCTTAGAAGAAGATGATGAAGTGACATTAGACTCCCCTTCACTAAGATATCATGAGAATAAGGATAACTTTGTTGATGTTATGAACATTAGAAATCCCTTGAGTCCTCTAATTGTTATACCTCCTACAAATCCTTTAATTATTGGACCACCTAAGCCTCAACTTATCCTCTATCCACCCTCACAACAACCATAAGTTCAAAACAAACTTGTGCTTATCCTAAGACCACCTCAACACAATATTTCACAACAATCGAGTTATAATATCATTGCTCACGCATATAATTATACAAGGAACAATAGGCAACCACAGACCACTCCCACTTGATTACCACCGCCTCAACCTATTTTTGCTAGTGCTCCTAGTTTTCCTCTACATAGTGGGAAGGAGTATGATCTTGTTGAAAAACTTAAAAAACATTCCTACTAAGATATCCTTATGAGATCTTATTCAAGCCTCATCTAGTTATCAAAGTATGCTTTGAAATGCATTGCAACAAGTTGTGGTTCCCCCTAGTGCAAACATGAATGATGTGGTAGCCCTAGTTCAAGGAATGAATGTAGTTAATCTAGATATAGTTTTTCACCAAAGGGAGTTACCCTCCTTGGAAGTTTAAAAACAATATGAAGCTTTCATGATAATAGTTATTATTAATAGGAAAGGGATAAAGATAACCCTTGTTGGAAATGGCTCATCCCTTAATGTGTGTATCATAAACCTTTTGGATAAGATTGGAGTAGACAAAATCTAAATACAGTCAAAATCTTTATCTACTAGTGGATTTGATAATGTAGGGAAACAACCACTTAGCATCATCAAATTACTTGTTACTATTGGCAAGGTCACGTTACAAACTCCTATCCATGTTCTGCCTCATGATCTTTCATATAATATTCTTTTAGGTAGGCCATGGTTTCATGAAATGAATGAGGTGACTTCTACTCTTTATCGTATAATGAAGTATGTCTATAACAAGGTTTATACAATCAAAGCTGACCCTAAACTAGATAGTTTTCTCATCAAGAAAAACAAGGAAAATCCTTTGAAAACATTGACACCAACTACACAAGTGGAACCCATGCAAGAAGAAAAAAAGATAAATTCCCTATACCCTTCATAATGTTATCGATGGATGATTTGGGATCACTAGATTTTACACCTACATTCATAGGTGAATACAAGATCACAACAAAAAAGTCTAAAAAGGGAAAATAAAAAGTGGTAATGTCAACACAAAATTTAGTAGAACTTTCGAAATCATCCACTTCAACCACTTTAGAAGAAGAAACAAATTACAATTTTTTTTTTGATGAAGTTGATTATGAACAACCACTGGATCGAAAAGAAATGAAAAATATTTATGGAAAAAGTTATGAACTTATGAAAAAACTTGGGTATAGTGGAAAAGGATGTGGTGCTAGAGAACAAGGAATTCATGTTCCTATAGATCCTAACACACAAGAAATGACTAGTGGTCTTGGTTATTGTCCCTCAAAAGAAACAAAAGCATCAACAAATCCTTCACTCAATATCAACACTCTTACAAAAGATTTTCCTAGGAAAACTTTAACTTTGATGCATCCTAAATTAATAGATACTACATGTAGGAATATCTCATTAGATAGGAATCAAGTTGATACTTTTTCTACTCGTTATAATCAATAACATTAGTTGTTTCTCCTTGTCATGTGGTAGTTGTAGTATCATAGTATATTCACTACCATACATGAGGGTATAAATTTGGCTTTATGCAATCATATTTTCCTTTTACAAGGAGCAACACACCATCATCCATTTTCAGCTCACCTTTTTCCCTTGGGGGGAAAGGGGGTTAGGTAGCCTTATCCTTGTATGGAAATTGATGTTGTCCCTTTGGCTAGTTGTCTACCTTCCACATATATTAAATGAGACTAGGATGTAGATGACTTGCTATTTAAGTTGACTTGCATGTACCTTACTATTGTCTTCCTTTTTATTTTTTCATGTTCTTTGTGTGATTACAAATGTGCGTAATGTGATCTCCCTGTACTATTCTATTTGATATATCTCTCTTCATGTGCATTCCTCTATTTTTATCTACATTCTTCTATATGTCATAAACATTATATTTTCTTTTGTCTTGTGTTTTCCTTTTTGGGATGACATAAGGCATCAAGACATTTGGGTCTTTTCCATGTTGAATCAAAATATTTTTCTTTGTTTTCTCTCTCTATGTGTCATTCTTCCCATTTTGTGAGTATTTAAGAAATGATGACTGGTGAGGTAAAAATAAAATCATCAACATAATGGGCTCAATATGAAAATCTAAACCTTTCAGTCCAAATTACCCTGCCAATTGATTACCTTTAGGAAAAATAATTTCTCTCTTTCTATGAATAAGAGTTGAAACTTTACTTCTTGAAGTTAGGAAATTAAGCCTACTTATGTTGATTTAATGGTTTAGTCTTTGAGTATTTTGTAGGTAAACTCCATTCCCAATTACCATTCCAGTCAAAAGGGAAATGAATGCAAATCTTCATACTTTTGAAAACAAGTGAGTGGACACTGGAATTTCAAGAGCACACATTTTGGGCCAAGTCTTTATAATTCTATTATTTTTCAATTTCAAAAACTTTATGTATCATGCGAGCCTCTTTAATATTGTATTTCATGGGCTTTAAAGTCCCTCTGTTATTGGAAATCTGTTGAAAAAGACTTTATCAACTGGAAAGTAGGATTTTTGTTAGTCATTTTTCATATAAATATGTAACTATTACAAATGGTGAATAGAGAAGAAGATTATCATTATGCTGCTAATCTGTCTTTTGAGTAAAAACTACCATATGAATATAAATGAGTTTTCTCACCATTCTTTAAATTACTGAGTAATATGAACGAATTCTTTGAAATGAAGTAGCTTAGAGAATTTCTAGTCCATATGATCTGAGGTAGCTGTAGACACACCTGAGAGCTAGCCACTTGAGGGTTATAGATAGATAGATAAGTATTCTAGTTCTTATTCTGAATTTTCTTTTAGTAGATAATAGTTGGAGTTGTAATCCATTTTCATGAGTATATGTCATGTTGTTAGTGTCAATACTACAATTTGTAGCTAATTCTGTAGTTTCTAAACTTAACATTTGAATGTCTAGGGCACCTTTCTTTAGCCGATTCTGAAAATCGTGTATGTTAGCAATTAGATTGTTATCTTTTGCATTAGATAAATGTTTCCTAATTTCTTTACATGTTTTACTTCTTTAGAAATTTATGCATTCTTTAGGTTAATCATTTCCATGCTTTCTAGTTTAGTGGTGATGCTTTTCAAATTCATAGTTTTTTGGTTTTTGGTTTAAATCATTTTTTACTTTCTAGGTAGATGATTTATTGCTTTCAAGATTAGAGGCCCTTTTAGATTAGAACTTTTTATTCAGTTGGATAGTATTTAGGAAGCCTGAGAGAGAGAAGTTGAGATGTCTTCTATTGCATATAGCCGTTGGACATTGCCCAGTCGATATGTTGATGAGTTTATTCACTTAAGTGCTAGGACCTAACAATAGCCTATCACTTTTTGGAGCCATTGCTAGGGACTCCTTTTTCTAGTGTTAGTAGGAGATATCTTAAAATATCTCTTTTAGGGATAGAAATAGCTCTTTAGCTTCTTTTCTACATGGTAAGGAAATGAGGCCTCCATGGAAGATTCATACCAAAACCCCCCAGTTGATGTACCAACAACAAGCCGAGAAGAAAGTAACTCAGATCGAGAACTTACGAAGAAATTGACTAAATGGGGTCAACCTGAGACCTTCCCACATACTTTGGAAAGATAACCTATAGCTGTAGAGGAGTATATTCTTTTGAAAACTCTTGAACCGCCCCCAACTAAGTGAACTTGGGATGAAAGTCATATTCTTCTCAACATCATGGGTGACCGAAGAAATTCCACCAACAATAATGATAACCCTCCACCACCATGCACACTCACCTATACTATTGCCATTGATGCGGATGACAATATGACAATGAAAAATATCTCACCTGCCTTTGTGCCAACCTTTCAGGGTTTGTCTATTGAGGATCCAAACCATTTTCTATTTGAGTTCAAAGTCTTGTGTCAAAGATATGACTACAAGAATGATAATCAGAAACTAAAAATTTTCCCTTCCACTTGGAAAGACTCAGCTATGCATTGGTTTATGGGATTTCCTTCTCAATTGATAACCTCCTGGGATGGGATCTGGAGTCTTCCTTTTTAGAGAACTATCAAAGTTACTGCAGGGTTAGTGATAGGAAAGAAGATTTTTTCAAAGTAAGGTAGAATGGGGATAAAATTTTAGAGGATTACCTAGATAGGTTTATCTTCTTATCTAAATGTTGTGGTGGATAAGTTATAAGTTTCGATATCTTGAAGACCTTATTTCTTAAAGGTCTCGATGACGACACTTGTAGGAGCTTGGAGTTATTGGGAAAAGGATATGTGTCCCAACTGGGACTAGATGATATTATGGAACTGTCAGAATTTCTCTCAAACTTGAGGGGGAATTAGGAAGTCCACCCTTTTTAGAGGTTCCAGTGACATTAGTAAGCTTCAAGAAGAGCTCGCTAACTTCAAAACCAACATTCTTGTCCAATTAAAAACCACTTTAGATGGCATCCAGGCTAAAACACGAAACTCTAAGACCTTATCCATCTATTTCCCCAAACACCAAAACAAACATTTGCTACAAGAATGTCCCTTGGGAAAAGTTGATAAGATTGACGTTTTTCAAGTGTGTGACAAAAATCACCACACTGACTAGTGTGAGCTACTAAACGCCATAAAAAATTTCTAAGAAAAGAACAACTCCAATCGAGGAAGAAGTGAACGTTGTTAATCAAAGAACTAGAGGCAATTTTTCTTATGGCCAAAATTCCAATCCTAACTAGACACCCCAACCTAATTGGAATAACAATCAATGGGAAACACCCTAGCCTCAGGCACCACCTCCAATACCTTTTGATTGGGGAACTTATCCTTGGGGACCACCAGAATGGGAAAATAAATATTGGGGTGACACTTAGTGGCCTAATCAGCCTCAACTACAGTGGTACCCTCAAAATCCGATTCCTTAATGGAATCAACCTCAACATCAATTTTACACTAGCCCTAGGAAAATGCCTACCCAACAACAAAATATTTTACCATCTCCTTAGACTCTAAAAAAAATGAATAAGTTAACTAGCCACCACTTCTAGCGCAACCAGTACCAAACCCAAAGAACAACCATCCAAATACTCTGGTGTATTCCACCAAACAAGAAAATGTCACTGGACTTAATGCCATATACTATGAAAATCTACAATTGAGGTCTAGAAAAACACTTTCACAATCGACTATTGAAGAAATTATCGATGAACCTGTCAAAAAGCCTATTGAGGAAACCTTGATAGCACCTACATCTATGGAATAGATACCAAATGCTACACAACAAAAGCCTGACTTTCCATCTTCAGCAAGAGCTTTTGACCTAGCTCAAGAAGAGGGGGGTCAGTCTCCAACTGAACACCTGAAGGATCCCACACCTAAAGAAAAGACCAAGGCACCCTTTTTTGAGTGTCTGAAACCAATTCCTATGAAACATGCTATGGAATCAACCTTATCCACTAAAAATACATTAATACAAGAAATTAAGCTATTACAGATTGAAGTTCCTTTATTACAGGTGATTAAGGAGATCCCTAAGTTCAACCAACTAATTAAACAGTTGTGCATCAAGACCCCAGGAAGGAAATCGAAACAAATTAACACTATTCATATAAATGGGTACCTAGCTAATTTGTTAGTTGGAACAACCACTGCTCTGAAATATGATGACCCAAGAAGTCCGCTTATAATAGTAATAGCTAATGAGGTAGCAATACCTAATGCTTTAGTGGACCTTGGAGCAACCATTAACGTCATGACTGTGGATGTGATGGAAAAATTGGGACTTACTGATCTATGCCCCACAACTATAGTCTTATAGATAGAAAACCAATCCATAGCTATTCCCAAAGGAATTATTGAAAACACTCTTGTTAAGGCGGATGGATGGGAATATCCAGTGGATTTCTAGGTAATTGAATCCCTTACGCCCAAAGACAGTTATCCAATAATTCTAGGACAACCATGGCTGGCTACGGTTGCAGCCAAAATTGACTGTAGGGAGGGAGGAATGACCATCTCACATGGATCTAATAGCAAACATTTTTTTTGTATCCCCCTACCAAGCCTGCTGAACACAACAAAATATGGGTTGATGAACCAGAAAGCCCTAATGGACATGAGAATTTGGCTTCATTGGCCATGGTAGTGATTAAACAACATGGCAAAGAGTTAGAGGATGAATTAAAAGATGTCGTGGAAAATATTTCCATTGATTTAGGCAGTGAGGAGATTCCAGACATAGAAGAAATCCTGGGACACCCAATCAACATAGATCAAAAAGAATTTGACGGTGCTAGTTTTATTGGATTACCATGTCCTTTGATGAACTTAGTCTCGAAAACTTACCATTTCTTTGCAGACGTCACTCAACTTCATAAAATTGTACCTCATAGTTGTCCACTTAACACCCTAATAAGGCCTATGTATACTATCACGTCCAACCATCTGGGAGTCAAAACCATTATGTTGCTGCAAGGAAAAACTTTGAACATCAATAGTTGGTTGACTGAGAGGGAAGAACAAAGACTGTTTAACACCTTAGTGAGTAGATCTAAAGCATTCAATGGGACTATAAAGATATGAGGAGAATACACCCTAGTGTGTGTACACATCATATCTATACTGAGAATGTTTGACTTGACCACCAACCACAATGGAGACTTAATCTTTCCCTTAAGGACATTGTTAAAACTAAAATTGAGAAGCTCATGGAGGTAGGATTTATCTACCCAATTTCTAACAACAAGTGGGTATCACCCTTAGTTGTAGTTATAAACAAGAATGGGAAGTGGAGAGTGTGTGTGGACTACAGAGAGATTAACAAAGTGACACACAAAGACTATTTTCCCCTGTCATTCGTGGACCAAGTATTGGATAACTTGGCTGGGAGGAAATATTTTTCATTCTTGGATGGATTTAGTGGATACAACCAGATACAAGTAGCAATAGAAGACTAGGATAAGATGACATTTACCTACCCTTGGGGGACATTTGCATATAGGGTTCTTCCCTTTGGCTTATGTAATTCTCCTACCATGTTTCAGAGGGCCATCTTGGCTATATTTTCTAAGCTAGTAAATGAGTGTGTGGAAGTCTATATGGATGACTTCACTGTATATGGTTCAACTTTCGATGAAGCCCTCATGAATCTAGACAAGGTGTTAAAATGGTGTGAGAATCATTATTTTTCCTTGAGTCATGAGAAATTTTTGATCATGGTGGAACAAGGAATAGTGTTGGGACACCATATTTTAGCAGAAAGAATCAAGGTTGATCCTAAGAAAGTTGAAGTCATACAACAACTCGAGATTCCAAAAACAAAGACTAATATCAGGAGTTTCTTAGGGCACATGGGATACTACTGAAGATTCATAGAAAACTTTAGCAAAATCATAGCCCCTATGTTCTCCCTCCTTCAAAAGAATGTAGACTTCATTTGGACGCCTGAGTGTTAGTATTCATTCAAAATTATTAGGGAAAAACTCATCTCTTCCCCTGTCCTTCAAGGACCTAATTGGAATATTTCATTCCACATTATGCTGGTGCATCTGATGATGATGGCACATCTGATGATGCTATTGGAGTGGTTTTAGGGAAATAAGATGAGAATGGAGGGAAATATGCTATATACTTCATCAACAAGAATTTGATGCCAACAAAAAAGAACTATACCACAATAAAGAAATAATTCTTGGTTGTAGTGCATGCAATCAAGAAATTTTGACATTATGTCATGGGATATAAAGTCACAGTGCATACAGGTCACTCGACCATTAAGTATCTCATGAACAAACCAATGGTAAATGCAAGGATAATTAGGTGGTTACTTCTCCTCCAGGAATTTAATGTCAGAATTATCGACAAACTAGGGAAATCCAATGTAGTCGTAGATTTCTTATCTTGGATTAAACATGATGGCGATTGCGCCCTGGTACAAGACTAGTTTCTAGATGAAAATATGTTTTCCATTTCTATTAAAACCCCTTGTTTCACTGGCATTGCAAATTACTTGGCTATCACAAAAGTTTCACCCCATTTTTCATTAAAACAAAAGAAATTCCTCATTAGAGAAAGTTCCCCTTTCAAATGGATTAATGGAATCCTATTTCGATGTGGACCAAATATGGTTTTATGATGGTGCATTAGGAAAGATGAGACTTATAGTATTTTGAGAGCTTGTGATGATGACCCTTCAGGAGGGCATTATTTTGCTTAAAGGACAACTCACAAGGTTTTGGGAGTAGGATACTACTGGCCCTCAATGCACAAGGACATCAAGAAATACGTTCGCCAATGTGATGAATGTCAAAGAGTAGGTAGGACAACTGCTTCTAACAAAATTCCCCTACAGCCTTTCCTTGAGCCATTTGAAAAATGGGGATTGGACTTTATCAAACCAATAGACCCTCCTTCACAAGGAAAAGAGTATATTCTATTCTGTATCGACTACTTAACTAAGTGGGAAAAACTCTAAGCCCTACATTTTGCCAAGGAGGAACAGGTAGCCAATTTCCTCTATAATAGAATTTTCCTCAAGTTCGGAGCTCTAAGGAAAACTGTCACGAACCAAGGCCCCCAATTATGTCCAAAGTTTTGTTGGCATTCACAGATCACTTCCAAGTAAGTCACAAGAAGTCCTCACCCTACCACCTGCAAGAAAACAGTCAAGTTGAGGTTACTAATAGGGAGTTGGATAATATTTTGACAAAAATGGTTTCTTTGGGAAGAAAAGACTGGGCTAGGAAACTACCAGAAGCTGTCTGGGCCTACAAAATGACTTGGAAATCAACCATTGGCTATAGCCCCTATGAGTTAGTCTTTGGAAAGAAACCCCTCTTACCCATTGAATTCGAACTCCAAACCTTTAGGAAAACCATGGAATTGGGCATGGATCTTAAACGAGCCCAAATTGAGAGAGTCGTACAACTTAGTGAACTAGATGAACTCTGTTTGGATGCTATCCATCAAACTGAATTGATCCAACAACATAAGGTTTGACATGATAAACACATCAAAGAGAATGAATTCCATATTGGGGATTAGGCATTACTGTTCAATTCTAGATACAAGGATCATCAAGGGAACCTCAAGACACACTAGCTTGGACCATACAAAATTTTAGAAGTGTTTGCTAATGGTTCGATCCAGCTAAAACCTATTGATGGTGATACTCAAACTCTCCTAGTTAATGGGCATTGATTACATCTCTATCATAAACTTGTTAATAAGGAAGAGTTTACAAAAATGGTGGAAATGCAAGGAGAAATCCACTGCATTGACTCTATTGTGGTGGGGTCAACATAGTTTTATCAACCTAATAATAATGCCCAAAAAAATCCATTTCTAAACTTTTCTTTGATTTCTTCATCAATTTTGACATTTGGACTTGACTAAAATTTTGTCTCTATTTTACAAGACTTCACCCTTTTCCAAGCACAATTCTGGCACACCTTGCTATGATGCTCCAAAATCTGTCAGCACAGTTGCTGCAATGCTCCAAAATTTGCACAATAGACTAGTGCCACTCATCACTTTGATCTTGCATTCTGATGCATCACTCAACAGTGCTTTGAGAAGCCAGGGCCAAAATGTCACAACTTTTTGCATTATGGCTGCATCTTTTTAGCGATGCTCTAGAATTTTGTTGTTTCTTCATTTGGCTGCATCTTTTCAATGATGCTCTGAAATTTGGTTGTTTCTTCATTTCGGCTACATCTTTTTAATAATACTCTAGAATTCTATTTTTTCTTCATTCTGGCTGCATCTTTTTAGTGATCTCCTAATTTTTTTTGTTCTTCCCTCCAGTGACATCTTTTCAGTGATGGTCCAGAATGTTGCTCGGATGCTCTGGAATTATGTTTGAATGCTCCATAAATTTTGGTTGCTGCTCCGACTACATCTTTTGACAATGCTCCAAAATTTTTGGTTGTTGCTCTAGCTACATCTTTTGACGATGCTCCAAAAATTTTGGTTGTTGCTCTGGTTGAATCTTTTGATGATGCTCTAAAAAATTTTGTTGTTGCTTTGGCTGCATCTTTCAACGATGCTCAAAAACTCTTTGGTGATGTCTCAGTGACATCTTTTCAGTGATGCTCTAGAATCCTTAATTTGGTCAGCATGTTTTGATGACATCTCTCTATGATGATCCAGAACTCTCTTCTTCTCTACTTCAGTTGCATATTCTCGGTAATGCTTTGAATTTTTGGTATAATTTTTTTTCTTACCAATTTTCTTTTTCCCTCAGTTTTGTGCATGCCCATCCTTTAATATTGCTTCGAGATCTTCTCCCTTATAATTATTCCAACACTTCATACAAAATATTCCATAATAAATAAGATTATTATGCCATCACTTAACCATCCCATCCATGCCATTATTATCCACTACCACCCTCGCCAACCATATGACTATTATGTTAGCATAGGTGAGTTACATTTGATCTAATGACATGACTTAAGGTATTTGTGAATTTATTTATTCAAAGGGTTAATAATTATTTTGAATAAAGGTTAATTAATTGGCATGATCAGTCCTCCTTGTAATTTTGAAACTTGTGCCCTTTAAATGATTGTTAAGAGTACAAAAACAATTATAATTCCCCATGAAAGGCCACCATAATTATATAGTCAGGTGACAAGAAAGTTGGTAATTAGTTCCTTCCCCGTCAAGTATATTGACACAAAACTCTCTTTTTTTCTTTTTTATTTTTCTATCTACAATTCAGTAAAGAAAGAATTCCAAATTTCTGCAAAATCTTGCCAGGAAGCAAAGGAAATGGGAGGTGCTAAGGAGAAATCCAAGCCAACTTCTATAGCACCATTGTTGGCATTGAGAAATATAGCAGCATTATTCCAGAGAGTTGGATGGTTTTACTTCATGAAACAATTTGAAGGGTACACAAAACAACTTGTGAAGGAATTCATCAAGAATTTTGCAGATGGGAAGACTGTGGTGCATGGAAAACAATTCCAGGTAAGTACAAAAATCATTGCCCATCTTTCCGGTCTCGAGAATAAAGGAATTAATTTGAATGAAAATGCCCATGTTCCTTATTAGAATTTAATAGAACTATTTCATAGGGAAGGGGAACACCAAGGGGTAGAATAAGGGAATCCATAGAATGTCTCTTCCAGAACCTTGGAGGTTTGCTGCAGCCTGGATTATTAAATATTTCACTTGTGAGGGACAAATGACTATAGTTGTGGGACCCTCTTTTCACTTGTTGACTCATTTATGCCACGACATTGAGGACCCTACTCTTAGGGTAAATTTACCAGCTTTTCTCTACCATTCAATCACCTCTATGATGGAAAAGTATAAAATTGGGATGGGCCCCCCTAAACATCATAGTCTAATACAACTAATGTGTAAATACCATTTCCATAAAAAGCCCAAAAAGAGGTGGCAAAGGTTTCTTCAAAAAATTGAAAATGAGGAGCCAGGAAGGTCACTTGAAGAGGGGGAATCCTCTAAACAAAAAGAGCAGTTTGTAGAAGAACCCTCCTCGGAGGCATTAGGTGCCCCTGAATCCCAACATACCTCCATGAATCCTAGTAGTGATGCACCAAAAAAAATTCCAGATGAATTACAAACCCCAGGACAGGAAGGGGTGGTGGGAATTGTGCATTCTAGAGGAGAGGAGGAGCCTCCTCGAAAGAAAAAGAAATGAAGTAAAGTTATTTTTCAAACAACTCCTATATGGAGGAGTAAAAGGCTATCTTCAAGGGCCAATGAAACTGAACCTTTGGACATAGGTAACACTTCAAAAAGAAAGAAGGCCATGACTCCAATAAAGGTGGTAGAATTGATAGTCCACCTGATAATGAGGAAACAAATGAAACAGAAAAGAAAGGGGATCAATTTCCTAGGGAAAAGGACAAAGAAATCCTATCACCTGGAGAACAAGAAGGGGAGAAAATGCAATCACCATATTCAGAGTAGAATGAAGATGAACCTGTAGGAGGATCCTCTCCTTTCCTTGATAGAGCGTGGAGTATACTGGAAGTTGAAGAAAATGTACATCATATTGATGAAGAAATAGAAGTGCCTTACTTATCCTTTCTTGAGAATAGTGAGGCAGAAAATATACCTCATGTTGATGAAAAACTGGAAGAAGTGCCCCATTCATCCCTTCCTGAGGACATTAAGGAGGAGAATGTGTCTCATCCTGATGAGGAAATTCCTCATGCATCCTTCTCTATTGAAATAGGGGATATAAAATCTAGTTAGAGAAATTAGGAATTAGAGAAGTTAAAGGCATAAATTGTAGGGTTGAGAGCTAGGTTACAAGATGATGAAGCACAAATTAATCAAAAAAAGAAGAAATTGTGGTGCAAACTAACATTGTACATAAAAGAGACTAGGAAATTGAAAAATTAACAACACAAATGGAGGAAAAAGACAAGCGTATTGAATAGTTGCAATACCATATTCAACAATGGAATCAACAGGGTAAGCAACATCAGGTTGTTTTGTGTGAAAAAGATAAGTGTATTCAAGACTTGAAAAATATTTTTTTTGTAATTATTCAGTTCTTTTGAAGAAGAAAAGAATAGACAAGAAATTGAGTTAAATGGCTCTATGAGTAAAATTGTAGAGCTAGAACAAAGTTTGTAGTAGAGTGACACTCAACTAGTCATGGAATCAAAGGGGACACAAACTAACCTTATTGTTATAGATTGGTTCCAAGTATGCATTCCCCCAATACTAATGAAATGGATAGAGCATTGCTACCTCTTGAATGATGTGGAATTTGAGAATATTAGGTTAAAGAGGGAATTAGTAATGTTAAAATAATCTTTCCATCAGGCATATAGGGGTAAACATGTTTCCTGTGAAATTGGTGAATTACTATTAGCCTGTAGAAGACCATCTAGGTTGTACTCCATGTTTCTTAATGAACAACTTTTAAGATGGAAATTTCAAAGAATTTTCCAAAACCAGCCACATGATCTTGATGATAGAGAATTTGTAAAAAAATTTGTTGAGTCACTCCCTTAATAGCAATTTTTTTTGTGAGTTCTTTGTTCACAATTTTCTCTTAGAAAATTATACAAATTTCTTTATTAACTTCTTTGTGGGAGAAGTAGAATTGAGATCATTCCTAACCACTATGAAAAATCAACTTCACTAGCAAGATAGATCAAGATAATATGCACATGAAGAAAAGACTATAGGGTTGTAGATGAGGTACCCTCATAGGAATCCTTTCTCTTTTAAGGTTCAGTTTCTAGGAATAAGACTTAAAAAGGAAGTACATGTCAAATACAATAACAACCTCTAGCTATGCCATGATCACTTTTAGGAACAAGGGCCACAATTAATAGGACCAGCATGGCATGCATGTGAAGAGAGGTATGCCCCTCTTCCTATGCATCTCAAGAAAAGGGAAATAATTTCACCTCTTAATATTAGATGGTCCTATAGAAGAGTAGTGGATTTGGCCAAAATTCTTGAAGAATTAAAGATTAACTAGATTGGTATGAGGTATAGACCCCCCTTATTTCTTTCACCACCTCCTTCAGTATATACCAATTTGGACCAAAGTGAGGAAAACTTTTCCAAGTGGAAACAAAGAGTCACTTTTCATCAGGGATTCTTAAGGAACCCAGAGACATTGGACACATAGGTAGATGATGTGTATGATCTTAGTGCCAAGTATGAGGAAATGAATAGGAGGAATAATGGACAAGGGACACATCAGAGAGAAGGAGGACCTGCTCAAACTTAGGAAGGGGCGGAAATGATGAGGTAAAAATAGCCTCATCAACATAGTGGGCTCAATATGCAAATCTAAACCTTTTAGTCCAAATTACCCTACCAATTGATTACCTTTAGGAAAAGTAATTGCTCTCTTTCTATGAATAAGCGTGCAAACTTTACTTCTTGAAGTTAGGAAAATTAAGCTTACTTACACTGATTTAATGGTTTAGTCTTTGAGTATTTCGCAGGTCAAATCCATTCCCAATTATGATTCTAGTCAAAAGGGAAATGAACACGGATCTTCATACTTTTGAGAACAAGCGAGCAGGTGCTGGAATTTTAGGAGCACATGTTTTGGGCTGGGTCTTTATAATTCTATTATTTTTTAGTTTCAAAAACTTTATGGCTCATGAGAGCCTCTTTAATATTGTATGTCATGGGCTTTAAAGTCCCTCTGTTATTACCAATCTACTAAAAAAGACTATCACCTAGAAAGTAGGATTTTTGTTAGTCATTTTTCATATAAATATGTAACTGTTACAACTGATACCAATTTGTCTTTTTAGTAAAAACTACCATATGAATGGAAATTTGTTTTCCCACCATTCTTTAAATTACTGAGTAATATGAATGAAGTCTTTTAAATGAATTAGCTTAGAGAATTTCCAATGCATGTGATCTGAGGTAGCTGTAGACACCCGAGAGTTGGCCCCTCGAGGGTTATAGATAGATAGATAAGTATTCTAGTTCTTATTCTGCATTTTCTTTTAGTAGATAACAGTTGAAGTTGTAATCCATTTTCATGAGTATATGTTATGTTGTTAGTTCAAGCCTGTAGGTTGTAGCTAAGTATGTAGTTTTTGAATTTAACATTTGAATGTTCGGAGCACCTTTCTTCAGCTTATTCTGAAAATCATTTTATGTTAGCAATTGGATTGTTATCTTTTCCATTAGATAAATGTTTCCTAATTTCTTTACACTTTTTACTTCTTTAGTAATTTATGCATTCTTTAGGTTAATCATTTCCATGATTTCTAGTTTAGTGGTGATGCTTTTCAGATTCATAGTTTTTTGTTTTCTGGTTTAAATCATTTTATGTTTTCTAGGTAGGTGATTTATTGCTTTCAAGATTGGAGGCCCTTTTAGGTTAGAAATTTTTATTCAGTTGGTTAGTATTTAGGAAGCCTGAGAGAGAGAAGTTGAGATGCCTTCTATTGTATATAGTCATTGGACACTTCCTGGTTGATATGTTGATGAGTTTATTCACTAAAGTGCTAGGACTTAACAGTAGCCTGTCAATGACGTTTTTGAGCTCTATAATCACATTGTAGCAAAGATATACTAACCCTGAATCCATGGATCCTTTACGTGTTTTAGGATTTCATTTTGGGGGCAACCCCCTTTGTAATGCCCTGCCACGCCAACCCCAAAGGACAACAAGAGACTTCAATAAAAAGACAATAATTTTATTTTTTTTGAAAGTGCAATATAATAAAGAATGGACATGAACAACCATCACATACATTGTAGTGAAACATATACTTCATATACCACATCCTCTGGGATACATGTGACAACATTACAAATATAACCCATACCAAGACAATGTTTAACTAACCACAAGGATCCCACTTAAACATTATTTGGTATTACTAACGACATTCAAACATCCACATCATGATATAAGTAAAACCATCTATCACATCTACGAACATAATGATAAATATTTCCACAAATACAACACTATTAATAATTACATACTATGAAACAAAAACTCATAATAGTACCAAGTATCAATATACATTTCAAACATAACAAGTACCCATCAGAGATCATAAATTAAGGTCAAAGGTTATATTCTTTACAATGATAATACTAAAAGTTACATCGCGCAAGAGTGACAGTAATACAAAAGTGTTCCCCAACATGAATGAGAACAACATAATAATATAGAATAATACAACTCGAAAGGTGAATACAAAGTAACAACACTAGCTCTGACTTGGGTACAATTTTGGAGACATTGCAAGTGGAAAGATCTGCATATCTCGATCCTCAGTTGGGGACCCAATGGGGTGTGTAGCATGTTCCACCCAACCATGTGGACCCAAAATTCCACCCCCCATGCTAGGAGTTGATAGGAAAGATCCCCATTCCTCAACCAAAACAGTCAAATGAACCAAAAGCAAACCAAACTCCACAACAAGGATAACAACAATATAAGATAACAACCCATAACATTGCCATCACATAGCCACAACATAATAGTGAAAATTCCAACAAAACCAAATGCCAATATTATAGATCAACACTAAAAGCCATCAGAGGTGCCAACAACAGTAGGATCCAAAACCTTCAAATGAACTCACAATATCAACTAACACTAAATACCAAGGGCACCTTTCATTATCATCAATCAAGTTTCCATGAGGCATGTGTGCAACACTAAAAGATAGAACTTGGAGGCTTCAACAAAAAACACTAAGAACCAATTGCATCAATAACATCAACAATTCAATCAACACTCCCAGAGGCAAACAAACAAACAAGGGAAAATAAACGGGTATTGTAAGAGAGTTTCATCGCATGGCCTTACATGGATTTTCTAGGCAACCTATCACAAGGTACCACCTCCATCTATGGTTATCTAGGCTTCCTATCTCAAGGTGATCGCTCCATAGGGTGACTCATGCAAGACCACTTACCTTTCATGAGGACAAGGCAGTGATCTTACCAACCAGGTCTTCTCATCCCATCCTTAGCCTATGAAAGCACTAACGGTATGGGTGAGACTTATAATTAATTGTGTTTAGTGTTTATCTACCCAAACCTACTAGTTAATTAATTACATTATCACTTGTTTAAGAAACTCTTTCATGGGTTACCCTAACAACCACTTTGTGCACTGACCCTCATGAAGAGCCACTCTCCCTACATCACCAAAACTAAATACAAGCAAGGGGTGTAACTCTGCTCACATAAACAAAATCAAAGTGTGTAAAACTTACAACATGTGAGGCAAGAACCATCTCACAAACCTATTCCATATCACTGATACAAGAACAAGGGAGGTACCACCCACCACATCAAAAGTCAACACCATAGTACAAGGTAATACTCACAAGCTCAAAATCTGAGATAAGATCAATAAATCACAATGGTCCAACCTTGGAAATTATTATAAATCAAATTTCTCCATTGCCTCTGGAAGCCTAAAATACCGAAAAACCACAAAATCCTACTGAAGGTAATTCAACACTTCGGGTTCCCAATCATCTCAAAATATGACTAAAAGAAAGTCAATTGCAAAAATTCCTCCCCCCCAATCAAAATTAGCAATAAAAGGAAGACTCTCCTCATGGAACCACAAAATGACTATGTAAAACCTATAAAAAGACAAGTGAGGAATAAAAGTGACAATCATCATAATGGATTCATCCAACTTTATTAGAGCTGACATAAATTCAATACAAAATCAATTGCAAGAATCAAACCCCTCTTAATAACCATTTGACACCAATGGCCTCACTCCATTAAGAAATAACCAAAAATGAACGCAATGCAATAACCATAAGAAAGTCAACCAACTCACAAATCAACACTAAAACCCAACAAGTCAACATAAACAACTGATCAAAACGATCATAAAATACTCCATGAAGCACATTGTCTCCACCATTCAGATTAGTCAACTTACAATCAAGGGTAAACCAACATTACAGATTCTCAAACAAATTCCACCACGGATTCAATGAATAAAATCTTCTTAAATTACAATAACTCAAAAGGGAGACAACAACATGGGGCCAACAACTCGACTCTTAATTTCACTAACATAATCAAAGTGATAAATTCCAAAGAATATTTAACTCATCATTATATTTTATCTTTTTGTTCAATGAGAAACCATTTAAAACAAGTAAGGAAAAAATAGAGAGGTATTTTATAACTATCCCCCTATGCATGTAACATGGTAATAACTCAATTTTCCTTTCATGTTCATTTATTATGTGCAATAAATAACCTAAGCCCTCTTGATTGTATTTTATTTCCTAAAAGATACATAATTAAATAACACAAGCTTATTTATTATTTTTATTTATTTATTGATTGAATAACCTTTTCTTTAAATTCTAGAACAATACAAGCAAATAATAAATAATGGAGGTTATAAGAAAACAACCAAATATTCATTCCTTAAGAAGTCACTTAAAATAATTAAAGGAATTTTGGAAACATATTTATAAATAACACAATACGAATCTACATATATAAATTACTTTCAATAACATGTTTAGGTGACCAATCATAAGAATAATTTAATAAACAATTTACATTTTATTATCACATTGGTATAAATTCATTTAAAGAATCTATATTTGAATCTTCTTAAATTTACTTAATTAAGTCCTTCCATTATCTAGATGGGCCAATTTTCCTCAAAGTGCATTAAATAACATTAGTATCTTCCTTATTCCTAATTTTAATTCAACCTTTTAAATAACTAATTCTCTTAAAAGAGATTACTTATAAAATTAATGTTATATAAAAGGAAGATATTTATTCCTCTTAAATTGCTCATTTAATATTAATAAAGTAATCTACAAATTCACTAATTTCATTAGCCAACTAACCTAAACACTTTTCCCACCTATTAATCTCTATGTCATAATTCAATTATATGAATGTATTTTTTTTATATAAATATGTTTTTCTTTTAATACATAACCATTCTATCTATATACCTACATGCTTATGGATTAGATAAGAATAAATACTACATTCAAAGTTCCTTAAATATTTTATTTGCAGCCTCTAATTAAATATTTTATTTACAGCCAACCTTTGCCTTCTTTATTCGTTCAAATATTTAATATTTAATTTACAACCAACATTACTTTCTTTATCCACTGGAATATTGAATATCTTATTTACAACGAACATTAACTTCTTATTTTGTTGGCTTTGCCTTCGTTCAAATATTAAATATTTAATTTACAACCAACATTACTTTCTTTATCCACTGGAATGAACATTAACTTCTTATTTTGTTGGAGTATTAAATATTGTATTTACAGCCTTTTTTTTTTCTTTTAACTTCTTATTTTGCTAGAGCATTAAATATTTTATTTACAACCCTTTTTCTTTAACTTCTTATTTTGCTGGAGTATTAAATATTTTATTTGCAGCCCCCCTTTTTTTTGTGTCAAAGTTATTAACATAAAACGTGGTGCAGCTCAAGTGCATAGATTTTATTTTTTAAATAGTAAGAAAACATGTTTACCTAATAATTTATTTATTCTATTTTTCCTCTATTTTATGATAATATAAAATCCCAACTTACAGGACAAAATACTCACGCCCAGGTTAGAGTTCAAGGAAGGACCAATGACTTTTTTTTTTTTCTTCTGGCTATTCTTTTTAAATTCTTACAAAAACTAAACTGTAATAGATATGCAAACTAATAAATTTGTATAGAGATACATACTGCTATTGAAATACAAACAATAAAATTATACAGTCACATATCTAGTACTAAATCTGGAGGTGCAATTTCATTTATAATGTTAAATATTTACTTTGTTTCCTATCCATGGCTATTGGACAGAAATTAGAGAATCTATTATGCACAGGGAGTCAAGGGCCTTACCTCTACAGGTAAAGTTGTGTACAAATAACAATGTATGATGGCTATAGATCCTCAACCGTTTGCACAAATTCTATCTCGTAGCTACCCGTTTCCTCCCCTCCCACCTTCACTCTCCTTGGTAACTTTTTTTTTTATCCCTTCCCCCAAAAAACCAAAGAAAGATCTGAAAACAACTTCCTTCCCCCTTTTGTTTTTCGAGAGCCAAAACAATATAGGTGGAATTTTTTTTTTTGTAATTTTCTTTTTGTTTTCCAAGTGCATGCCCTAACATCCGTAAACACTTTTTTTCTTGTTTTTATCACTTGATGTAAAATTTATGCGTGTAAACTGAATCATTTAAATTTATTGTTTATTTAAATTTACCGTTTAATCAAATTGGATCTAAATATTATCACTAAAATTAACCCTAAGCTTAATATTATTAAAACACAAGACTTCTATATTTACATCACTTATTTATTTTATTTCTTTAAAATAATTTATTACGCATCTACACAAATAATTTATCATCTATTTATTCTTAATGGGATCATTAAATAATTAAGAACTACATTAACATCTTTTACAAATACCTAGTTACTCAATTTAAAACAAACAAATTATTATTTTTTTAATCATAATCAAACATAAATATATAAGTATATTTCTACCTACATACATATGTAAATATATTCAATTTAAGTAAACTTCAGTGATTAAAAGAACAATATCATATATGTACTAATACCTATGTTGGACCATAGTGTATCCTAAAATATTTAACAATGGAATAATATTTTCTATATCACGTAAGAATCATCTCATTTGGAATGATAGTTAATTTTGATAAAATTCATTGCTCTCAACATAAGAGTGAATTGAAACGCCTCTAAGTTTTCATAATAAATCTACTATTTAGGGACAAATCCATGTAGTGAATAACATGAAAGAAGAGGATGGAGTACTTATTCAATTTCACGACCCCTCCTTTAGGTTAAAAATATATACACATATCTATATACCAACAGTAAATGTTGGAATAACATCCATTTGAGAGCAATGAGATTTCAAATAGGTATTAAATGGAAAGTTTGTTACCCTTATTGTAGCACCTATTTAAGATTTCATAATACCAATTTCTAAATTCGATAGGAGGACACATATAAAGATTTGATTGTGGTATGAGAGGTTGGATAGACATAATAAATGAGAGGATAAAGTAATTACATGATCATGGAGGCTTTTTTTGGAAAAATCAGGTTCCTAACATAACGAAATCCCATACCTATTTTTCTTGCAGATCACCTTTGATTTTAATTTAAAAGAAGATACAACTAAATACTAGAGATTAAATAAAGCAACTTTTATTTCTACTATATAATTTCTTGCCTCAAAAGTAAGAGAGTATAAGGACGAACGTTTCACTCGATTTAGGGAGATAAATCATGGGGCAACTTCCTTCTAAATGCAAATGACACTAGGAGTTATTATTTCAAATATTCTATGATAAACCAGAGATGTTATCCATTAAATTAAAACAACATCAAACAACAAGTTCAACATGACTTCACAAGACACAAATAAACAACTTACATGAAATTCAAAGATGGTCAAAATGAAGGGACGCTACACCCTTTTCATGATGTAGCTTCATTTCGAAACATATGACTTGGCATAGGGATTTCCAAGTAAGCTCTCATATTCTCTTTGTGGTTATCATATACTATTTTCTACTTTAAAGTTATTGCTCAAAAAAATGGTGTTAGTGATTCCTTTAAAGTGTGGGCATACATCAGTGTCCCTGCGTTCTCTATGTGATTTTCTTACTTCTTGTGATGCATCCTTTTCTTGGTAGTGTCATTGGGTTTGACGTCCTCCTAGAGCATTATATTTCTTAGCATATGATTTTCCTCTTAGTGGTGATGCTACACGTTGCATTCCCTAAGTTGCAAAACTTTTATCTTAGACTTGTCCTCTCTTGGAGATATTAAATACAATGATCCCTAAGAAGAATACCTTACACAAACTAAGCAAGATCCCTTTGAACAAACCTATATATATTGTTCATAAGTGTTTAGCATAATACAACTTGTTAACGTTGTGAAGCTTGAAACTGAAATGTGTGTGGTGCACTATCAAAGTTATTAGGATGATAGCTTTGGTATGGTAAGTACAATAAGAGCCAATACAAAGGGCATGCAATTCTCACTAAGCCACTTTCCTAGGGGCTCACCTAGTGGACGGCTTGAGGTTCCATTAGCCTAGAGTGAGTGTGCATGTCATTTGCATAGTGGACATCAAGTTCTTGTAAACAAGGACAAACAATTGTGTTCCACATCGCATTGGGATAGTCAAAGATTGATCCTCCCCTTCCCTCAAGAAACAGTTGTCTTCCACATTGCATTGGGAAAATCGAAGCTTGATCCTTCCTTTTCTTCTCATAGGCTTTGATAGTGTATGATTGAGTATCTTTCTCATTGTTGCATACATAAGTGTCTTGAATGTCTACTTTAGTGTGAGTTTGACATGGAGTAATACTCTCACTAAAGTGGGGGCTAAATATAGTGTAGGAAAAAGTATCTATTTTTTCACACTTAATTTGGGAAATAATATAAAAAAATTAAAAGGACTAAATTATGCCTTAATTTAGTGTTGTAATCTATATTTTACATATTCACATTAAGTTTAGGGCCCTATTAAATAAAATGGACTTAATTGTGCCTTATTTTTGGTGTTGTAAAGTGTACCTTTACACTTTCACTTTCATCTAGGGATTTATTAATTAATTGAGGTTAATTATGCCTTAATTGTCCCCTTTAATTCAAATACAAGCCTAATTAAGTATTATTTTTGAAGGGTAAAACCCGACATTCATTAATTCCATAAAATACCACTTAACATTAGAGAATGTATCCTAGGTAAGTCACCTAGGACCCATTCGCCCAAGGGTGAATAGGTCCTCACTTAGGCCTAGGACCTAAATTTCAAATATGTTTTTGGCGGTTTTTCAATTATTTCAAATGTATATTCACATGTCAACTTGTGTTATTTGAATTTCAGGAATTAATGTTAAGATATGTATAAATAAGAGGTCATTTCACTAAGTTTCATCCTAAGACTTTCAATCAATCTAGCAATTTTTCATGAGATCAAGAGTTTTCACAAGAGCATTATAGGAGCATTTCGAGCATTTTCAAGGCATTCAAGAGCATATTTGTAGAAGAATTATTGCAGCAATCAAGATTCTATTATCATGTCAAAGTCTCCTTCCATCATGCATGTTATTTGAGTTAATATGTTGATTTAATGTTCAAGATCCATTCAAGCATTCAAAAGCATTGTTTTAAATCAAGTTTCATGATCAAGATCTACATCCATTGAATCCATTTCATGCAAGTTTCAGATCTTCATTCCAAGGTTCATCCAAGGGTTTAGTGAGTTGTGACATTGCATTTGTTCATTCATCATTCCTTCATGCTATTTCATTTCATTACAAGGATTAATTACCAAAACAAGATTTGACCAAGGAAAACCCCCATTCACCTAACAAACAACATTTTTCTCTCTTGATGTGTGATTGCAAATTTTAGGTGGAAGATCTATTGAAGAGAAAAATTGCAAAGTTGTCAAAGTTGCATTTGTTGTGACCATTCTTGCAATTTCACGAAAACTAACCTATAGGATTTATTTCTAGCTTTTTGACTACATGATCCAAGAATCTAGGAGTGTAGAAACAACATAACAAAACCCATAAATAGATTTTTAGGAGCCCTATCCAAGACCCATTTTCCATAGGGTGAATGAGTCCTTAGTGAGCTTTGAAAAATTACATTTGGTGATTGGTACACATCACTTTCCCATTCTCAGATCTACAATTTGACTGTTGGTTCCATCAAAATTGAGCTTAATATTCTAAATGCACTTTATAGATCTCAATTTGGAGTTGTTTTGCTATTTTAAATCTTTCTCCCCAAAGTGTTGTTTGACGCATACCCCCATCCTTACAAAGAAAGGCAAATTGCAAGATTCCTTAAAGAATTCACTCACTTAAGGGTTTAAAGTGGATTTTGACTTGGGGGATCTGATTTCCTAAATGAAATAGAAGAATAGGTAGGTTCATTCACACTATTTTTCAATTTCTATTTATAGTAAGTTTGGTGAAATATTCCAAATTGAGTATAAAACCTTATGTGTTTGAACCCTACCTCATTTTTAATTAAAATTGCAAAGTTGTCAAAGTTGTATTTGTTTTCACCATTCTTGCAATTTCACAAAAACTGACCTACAAGATTTATTTCCAGCTTTCCTACTATGAGATTTGAGAATTTGGGAGTGCAGACACAACAGAACAAAACCCAGAAACATATTTTAAGGAGCTCTAGCCAGGATCCATTCCCCAAAGGGAGAATGAGTCCCTAGTGAGCTTTGAAAAATCACTTTTGGTGATTGGTACACATCACTGTCCCATTATGAGATCTACAATTTGACTGTTGGTTCCATCATAATTGAGCTTAATCTTCTAGATGCACTTTATACATCACAATTTGGAGTGTTTTTACTATTTGTAATCTTTCTCCTCAAAGTGTTATTTGACACATACCCCCATCCTTGCAAAAAAAGGGAAATTACAAGATTCCTCAAAGAATTCACTAATCTAAGGGTAGAAAGTGGATTTTGAATTGAGAGATCTCATTTTATGAATGAAATAGAAGAATAGGTAAGTTCATTCACCCCATTTTTCCCTTTATATTTATAGCAAGTGGTGAAATATTCCAAGTATAGTATAAAACCCTATGTGTTTGAAACCTACCTCATTTTTCTTTATTTTAGGGCCTTACAAGGTTGAATGTCAATGAATCCAATCATGGCATATAAATATTCCTCATTATCACTTTTATCACCATCAATTATGTCTTGTATCTTGTCAACATTCATCACACCATTCTTGCTATCACTAGCTTTTACAAATGAGACAAAATGGTTTGGCATTGTATTGGTAAGGATTTTCAATTTTGGTTGGGTGGGGCTATGGATTTATTTCCTTTATCATTAACATCACCTGATGAGCCTAGTTTTTGGTCCATTTTTTGGTAGAATCTATAGTTTATTTTTTGATAGATGTCATGGACTTTAATGTTAAATGTCGATATTTTCATAATGTTTCCCTCAAACCATTGACATTGGACTTAATCCTATCTCTACAAGCTTTAATGACATTTGGCATAATATGTGGATTATCTATATTGATATTGCATGTGGTTAATGAATGTTTCTTAGAGTCATTATAGATTTGCATTTATTATGCATACTAACCTTGCCATGTAGATTTAATACATCAAGTTGAGGAAGACACTGCCAGCTGGGCATGCACCATAACGTCCAACAAAGGAATCACTCCAAGTCAAAGACAACCGATGGAAGAAGATTCTCCATGCAACTAAATGTAATTTCCTTGTAGTGGACTTTAATGATCGAGCATGCATGGGCATTAATGCTATGCTGAATCTGCATTTGGACCTACATGTCTAACCAAATCCCATGCATGCATAACTGCCATCGCTTCATTTCCTCTATTTTCCCTAAATGGCATCTTCCTAATCATGGAGTTGACTGCCTCATTTAGTTGTTAGTATAAATAATAATCTAATGGTCCTTTGAAAATTTGCACGATTTGATATTGTACTTGCAATCTCCTGTTTCTAGTAATACAAATACATTACTCTTTTGTACTTATGATTCATAGTGAATAAAATAAAGTTCTTAGTTCGAGCATCTGAGTTTTCATTAGTTTTAGAGGATACTTATCCAAGGGGGCCCACTTGGTGAGTAATCCATCTTCTTAGTTTAGCATTAGTTTAGTATTACTTGTTGTTTAGTACTTTGAAATTTGGCACCAACTATTCCTATAGCCACTAGAATTTCATTTTGTGACTATTCCTACAGCCAAAGTAGACAAAGCAATGTCCTATTTGTTGCTTAGATTTTCATTTATGTTATGCATTTCCACTTAGCATAGTCATTGATTGATGTTCAACATTTGTTTCATTCCTTTTCAAGCAATTTACTTTAGTATTGTGTGTTCCTTAGCTATAGAATAGAATGGCTACTTTGAGTTCCTAGTGCACATACTGTGTTGACCCATTTCAAGTTCATGTCCCTGGGTTGACAAGTTAAATACACCTTCGTGATGGTTGAAATAGCTATTCAGGTTAGATATCCAATCTCTGAATCATGTCTGTAAAGTCTTAGTTATTAAGATCATTGTAGGAGGCCAACATTTTTGGCGCCGTTGTCGGGGTTGGTGTCAAACTAGGGAGTCTTTTGGAGTCATTGGTAGTTTTTCTTGTTGTAGTGTTTTTGGAAGTTGTTCTTAGCATATCCTCATTTAGGAAGTAATGACTACCCTTATTCTTTAGCAATTCTTTATGTGAGTTGACTGATAGTGAGTGATACTGCATGCATGGAGGAAGGAGAAGGGATGCTTATGGGAGATTCTTTCCTAACAATCCAATCCATTCCAGCTAGTTAACTATCAAAATCTACCAGAAGAAGAAGAAGATCCACATCCCTTTGCTGATGCATATCCCGATCTGACTAGTTCTGAAGTCTCCTCTGAAGATCAAAATATGCTTGAGAACCCCTTTGTTTTGGAACACAATTAAGCAGACATGGGTGATGCAAATAGGAATAGACCTAACCAACCAAATTTTTATTTCCCCATTGCACATCAGAATGAAGTTGACAACATCAAGAACATTCCTGCCTTAGCACTCCCAAAGTTTTATGGACTTGTCACAGAAGATCCTAATACCTTTTTATTTGAGTTTGACATACTCTGTGGGAGTTATGATTATACTACTAATTCCCATAAGCTTAAGCTATTTCATACCACTTTAAAAGAGGTTGCATTAAGTTGGTTCACGAGCCTAGGAAGAGATACTATGGAAACTTGGGAAGACATGAAGACAAAATTCCTTGAGAAATATAAGGAATATTGCAGAGGTAGTGACATGAGAGGAGGTGATATTTTCATGATGTAGCAAAAGGAAGATGAGAGCCTGGAAGATTACATTGCAAGGTTTTTTTTTTCCTATAAAAATATCCACACCATACACTTAATGAAGACTCATAGAATTTTATTTTCCTAAGAGGAATCAATGATAGCTACACTGATGCCTTGGACCTCATGGGAGGAGGAGATATTTCCCAAGTTCCTTGGGAAGATATCAAGAAAATATGCTAGAACTACTCTAGGGCAGCTTCAAAGAAAGGGAGAGCTTACCAACCTTCCATGGGTAAGTCAACTACCAATGGAGTCTCAAGAATGGAGATTAATCATTTGTTGGAAAACTTCAAGCAAGACATTATCAATAATCTAGCTACTCAGTTAGATACACTATAGGCCAAGAAGAAGCAAGAGGAGGTAGAGACAATGCTGGCAAAGTATTGCCCCCACTGCAAACAAAAGAAGGACTACAAATGCAAGATGGTAGCTAATTTTGAAAGCAACAAAGTTCCAACTGAGTTCAAGCCAATCCAAATCGAAGAAGAAAAAGTCTACTATGTTGCACAAAGGAATCCTTAGGCTCCAAGACAAGGTATGCCACCAGATCCACTATCCTATGTTGGGCCATATTTTAATTCCTATTCCTCTGGTAACCAATGGTAGCCCCCATATCAACCAAGTTATGGAGGATATCCACCACATTCTTGGAGTAACTCTCCAAATTATTTTCCCAGTCATTAGAGTTCTCCACCCCAGTAGCAGCAACCCCAGGGGAATTGGAAACAATTTCAAGGACATTGGTAGCCACCTCTAGGAAATTGGTAGCAAACAAATAAATGGAGAGGAGGGTAGCAATGGCCTACTTAGACAACTAGTTACATGCAACCACCTTCTTAGCCTCAACAGCCTGCTATAATGCGTCCACTTTCTAATCCTAGTTCAAATGCACCTAAACCTACTCAACTACCAGCTCAACCCACACCCAATCCAAATAACAAATCACAGTAGCAACCCGCCTACTCTGCTGATTCAAATCAATTCCCTGCATATGTTGTTAGTGTAAGTGATATCCACTTGTGTTTAGGTACTTCTCTACAAACCCCTTCCAAGCCCATTATCACTAAGCTCCATGTGGAAGAGGAAGAGGAGCATCTCAATGATCCCATTTAGCCTAGTGTACCTAAAAATCCTGAACTAGTCCAAGTCAAGCATACTGAACAAGAGCCACCATTTCCTCAAAGATTGGAAGTTTCCAAGAAGGGAGAAAAGGAGGATACAAATTTTGATATCTTGGATCAGCTGAAGCATATATGTGTTCAGATACCTCTATTTCAGGCCATAAAGGATGTTCCAATCTATGATAAGGCAATCATGGAGGCATGTATTAATAAGCCAGGAAGGAAAAAGAAATACCCAACTACAATTCATGTGGTGGGACAACTAGCTGACATCATGCTGGGAAAAGTGACTATTCCCAAGTATAATGACCTAGGAAGTCATGTGGTAGCAGTTTTCATAAACAAAATCCAAGTAAAGAATACTCTGATTGATTTAGGGGCAGAAATAAATGTAATGATCAAATCCATCCTACAACAACTAAATATCGCAAGCATGAGGTCCACTCCTATCTTGCAGCTTGTTGATAGCTCTACTATTAAGCTTGATGGTGTAGTGGAGGATCTTGTGGTAGTTCTAGACTCCTGGGAGTACCCAATAGACTTTATGATTCTCTCTCCTGAAGCCACACTAGGTGGATATCCCATTATTCTTGGAAGACCATGGTTAGCAACTGCAGATGCATACATTGGATGTCATTCAAGTGACATGACCATTTAAAATGGGAGGAGCACTAAAAATTTTGTTTCCTATCTTCCTGCTCAACCATCTCATGATGAAGATAATCTTGTATGGCCACATGTTGGTGAAGAAGCTAAAGAAGTTAACTTTGTGGCATAGCTCATGATGCTAGGTAGAAGCTCTTTCATGCAACTCCAAGATGAGGATGAAGTATTGGATAACATCATTTAGAACCATTATGAAGTGGAGAAAGCATCATCTTCTCATTCTACTACTCTAGTCAAGACACTTCTACCTGCTCTTCCTTTAGCCACTGCTCTTGTAGATGTTCTTTCTATAGCCACTCTTCCTGTAGCCATCGTTCCTATAGACAAAATTCCTACAGCAATAGGTATGTTCCATACATTGCTGCCATATGAACTAATGGTACCAAGTGTTAATGAAGCAGCCATGATAGAGTTAACTACAAAAGTATAGGTGTCAGAAGGAAAATATTTGAATGTTAATAGTAAATTGAATGAAGAACAACAATTGTTATTGACAAACCTATTAAGGACCCATCAACATGCATTTGCATGGGATTATCATGATATAAATGGATTGGATCCTAAACTTTGTACCCACAAAATTTACATCAAAGATGATTACACCCCAATAAGATAGCCACAAAGAAGAATTAACCATGCACATATTGTGAAGGTTGTCTATTTTGGTTTTGGTTCAATGTTGCTATTGTTTTTGGAGGGATGTAATATTTTGCAAAGGTTGATTTATGACAAAATCATTGGTTATTTTTTGAGATGGAGGGGAACATGGTGGAGGTGTATATGTGTTAGGTGAACAACTAAATTGTAAGTTTGTGAGAGGCGGGGGGTTTGGAGATATGTTGTTTGAATTCACAAAGCTAGAAGGATTCCCAATGGAAATACCCAAAGTTAGAGTGATATTGCTAGTCGGTCGCATCGTTGTAGCAACAATTGGATTAGTATATGTAGGAATAGAAGCTATGGTTGTAGGGGATGAATTTGGTTTCCTTCCTGACTTTGAGTGTATCCCAAAGCTTGAGCACAACTAGCCATTTTAGGAACATGATTATTGATAATGTAGACTAGGCTACACACATTATCTATTCCTTATTCATTATCAAGAATTCTCCTCATGTTATATATGATAGGAACAACAGTGCCAAAAATATATTATGTACTCACATAGTCTTGAATTTTTTCTAAGGCTTTATCTATTTTTTGCAAGTTCTCTAGAGGGACATGAGGAACAATGGTTTCAGCATCTGTAGAAGTAGTGTTCATAGGACATGTTACATTAGGGATGGAGTCAAAATGGGTTGAATAGTGCCAACACTATGAGTAAGAGTTGGAAAACCCAAGATCCACAATAGATGTGCCAACATAGGAGGCCATGAGTGTCAAACTATGTCTCACTGAAGTATTGGCAGTAGGACACTAGGTTTTGATACTTGTACAAGTTTCACTAAACCAAAATTGCACTAAAAATGGATAAAAGGCACTAAATACAAATAGTGAAAACTCAAAAATAGGAAGCACAATGCAAGTATTAAAGAAGATATTACAATTTTCATATCTAAAATATGAAAATTGACTAATTTTAGATGCAAAAACTTGAAAATGATAACTTTAAAATGTAAATTTTGATTTTAAATAATGCACTTTCTTGAACTAATTTCAAACTAAATGTAAAAAATAAAAAATAATATGCAATTTTTGAAACTAAAATTGAGATCTGCAAGTACAAGAAAATGAAGCAGACCGAGACTAAGTAGTGTGTAAAATTTTGGAAATTCACTTGTACAAGGATAAGTTCACCCTTGGAAGAATGAGTCCTTGGATAGGGTTCTAATTTTTTAAAATCTAAGTGTTTAACTTCGTATTTAAGTTCATTGTTCCTAACTACAAACAAATTCTCGAGTGACAATTTTTCCAAAAATTTGATTAAATACAAATATAATTTAAATGCCAACTTTTTGAATGTAATTTTGAATGAAATGTTGAACTAAATGACTGAAATACACCTTAATGCAAGCTAAATGAATGAAATTAAAAATAAGATGATCCAAAACCTAGATCTAGGGTTTTAAGGATCTCTAAATCGGAAAAGTATGATGTAAGAATGTTGGGTTCACCAAAATAAAATGTTATGAAAGAGATCCTTAATAATGAAGGTGGTTTCTTTTTGTTCAGAACTTACAAGGATCTTAATATGTGTCTTTCCCTAAGGTCATCTCATTAGGAAAGAGATCACAAGGTGCAAATATTGACTTTCAACCTTAATGGTGATTTAATCAAACCTAGATCTCAGTCCTTAGGATAGTAGGTAAGATTTAGAACTAAATTAAAATTATTTGAATCACTATTACTAAATGAATAATAAAACCTAATACATGAAATGTAAACTCCTAAAAGTACAAAAAATAAAATCATAGTTTGCAAGAAGATTTGAGAAGGCTTTGGGCACATGTACCCATCACCAAAAATTGGTTTTGAGACCTACTAAAGGACTAGTTCACCCTTGGTGAATGGGTCCTAGTTAGGGCTTATAAAAACACTTTTGATAGTCCTTTGGAGTTATTTTTTTAGCTTTTTTCAGGGACAAGTCCCATTGTTAGAAATTTATAAATAAATTCTACAACCTAGTTTTTTTGGCTTGACAACAATGATGACAACTTGTGCAACAATTCAAAATTTATCTTCAAGATCTTCAATTCTTCTTCAACCTGTAATATGCACATACAAAAATAGAAAAGTTGTTTGTTTGAATGGGGGTTTGCCTTAGTCAAACCCCAAGTTTGGCAATTAAACCTTGATAGAAAGATAATGCCAATGGAGAAGGAAATGATGAATGAACACTTGCTTGCTACAACTCACCAACCCTTCAATGGTTTCCCTTAGAGGATTGAAGAAAAACATATCTCTCCAAGGAAGTTAATCTTGCTTTACTTGATGGATTTGGATACTTGAAATGCTTGGATGATTTAGGATCAACAATGCATGTTATCCTTCATACAATGACATGGACACACACATAAGCTTGAACATGATGTTAGGATATTGATTGCTCTAACAAATGACTAATAAAATTTCCCTTGAATGCTCTTGAAAATAATGTTTCTCATGGGATCTCTTGATTATGTAACTCAGATTTCAAATTTTTAAAAGACTATGTATTTGTAGGTGTTTATCTAATTTCCAAAAATTTAGATTGCAAAAGCCAAAATTTGCAAGTTGAATTTGAGTCAATAAAATACTACCAAAAACAAATTTAAAAATGGGTCTTAAGACTTATAGAGGACCATTTTCCCTTGGGTGAAAGGATCCTGGTCTATAAGTCTAGGACACACATGCTTTAATGTAATTTAATTATTGTTTGCATTAATTAAATGTTGGTACTCCTTTCGGAAACCATGAATAATAAGGCTTTGGAATGCACAATTTGGAAAATTAGAAGCTTAATTAAGTCTAATAAATTAAGGGACCCAAAAATAGTGTGAAATTGTAAAGGTATACATTTTCCTACACTACACTCCCAAAACAATATCTGCTACACCTATGGAGATAACATACACTAGGATATGAAGGCGATAATATCCCATGGATAATTTAATGCTATGAAATTTTTAGAACAACTTACAACACCACCATCTACAATTAAGACTTGAAACTCTAGAGCTGAATATATTAAACAATTTAGACAAGTTGCCAACTTTTTGTTGATGAAATTATGAGTACTACCCAAATTAATTAGCATTGTTACTTTCTTCTTCTTTAAGAAACCCACTACCTTGAGATTTTTTAGGGTGCTAAAACCCGAGAGTGTGTGACAATAAATAATTGGGTTGGAATCATTTGATTCATCATCTAACTCCCTCCCACCCCCTAATATTGGTTCCTCCTCTTCTTTCTCAAGTCAGACATTCAATATAGAATAATTTATTTTTACTGCATATATGTCCTCAACTATATTTGTTCACAATTGAAACACAACCATTTTTCTATCTTATCCTCAATTTGAATTGTGGTGTCAACCTAGTAGTATCCTTTGTCTCTTATTTTGTTAGCACCTTTCTTTCTAGGAATCAAATACTTCTCCTCCACCCTTTGTCCAAAGATAAAAGACTCATATATAGAGCTAGGACTAAACATGCATACCTCATGCTAAATGTGATCCTTGAGACCACACAAAAATAAATCATTCAATTTCTCCTCTATAATTATATCTACTCTTAAGGATAGATTGTTGAATTGTTGAATATAATCCTTAATTGATCTTATTTGTTGAAATTTAGCTAGCTAGCTGAAGAAGTTGTTTTTAATTACATATTTCTTACTATGATTGGAGATCCTTTGTAAAAAATGACCATGAGATAGTGAGACCCTTTTTACAATGATGAGTAGAAATCCATCGATGCCAAATGAATTGATTTGGTTCTAGATATAGGGAAGCCATTGTGACCTTTTGTCCACTTGGGATTTAATGTACATAAAAAAACTTCTCAATTTGATTTATCCATGTTAGTGGATCCTTGTCATAAAACTTGAACATATTCACCTTCGATATCAAGTTCTTAGACCCCATATGAGTATAAAAATTTGGATCAAAAGTAGGCGACATAGAAAATTCACCTTGGTTACTTGAGACATCATTTCTTGGTACATTTATATAAGTATTTAACATGTTCATATGTTTGATGTATCTCCTCTTAGACCACTCATCTCCATCTTCACTAATGAAATTTCTTCCTTGACCTTGCTGATTTTCTAATTGAGAGTAATATCCTCTATTATTACCTCATCCTTATTAGGAGATTTTCCCAGATTGACAACATTCTTTTTGCCTCTTTTTTTCAGGCCCTATCATGATGGAAACCAATAATTTTTCAATAAATCGCACAAATTAAATATAAATTCTTTTTATTTTTTATTGTAACTTATTAGGGCCAAGATACCACTTACCCAAAAAAATATTTGAGAAATTAGTAGATTTGTAGCCTGAAGAATGAATTTCTAGAAAAACCTATTTTTGTAATTAATCACTCAATTTTAATCCAAATTCTTTAAAATAGGGATTTTAGCTTCATGAATATGTTCTTCAAAAACTCTTTAAAAATTAGAGAAAAAAACCAAAATTTGGGATATATGCATTTCATAAAATAACCTCCAAAATTGAAAAATGCCTTGTCATGATGCCAAGATCATACTCTGACACCACTTGTTATAAAATAACTTGCACAATGTAAGATATAATAAAAAATATGTTGAAAATACTTGATAATATATGAGATTAACAAGCCACTTCAAGGGGGAAATCTTTCATATATCTCCAATGAGAACACAATTCACAATTTTATGATGAAATAAGACTCACTACCTCATATATATACCTTATTTATGCCTAAGATATCACCTCATTAACTAAATAACAAAATAATAATTATAATATGACTTAATTAAGAATTAAGGTAGCCACAAGTTAACTATTCATAACCTTATGTACACTAATATTAAAGGCATAGCAGCTTCACATTCATTATCATTATGAGTACTAAAACATGTACTATCAAGTTATCCTTGTATGAGATGTGCATCATGATTTAAATCCATCAACAAATGTATATTTGAATGGTAAGTTACAAAATTATGATTTATCATTTTCTCTTATCCATTTCCTTTGCTCAACCTAGGGTAAGCACTCTTTGTCCAACATCAACATAGCCATTGTGGAGGTGGAAACACCAAAATGTGGAATGAATTAGGAAAGAATCTACAAAACAACCCTTCCTCCCCTCTCTTTCTTGTAGGTTACAGATTTAAAGTGGATTTGGAGAAGATTGAGGACCTAATTGAAGGGCACACAATATACTAAGGGGGGGATGAATTCGTATATTGTAATTTCAAACATTAATTACCATTAATAACATCTCTAAACATTAACTCTAAAAAATCAAAGCAATAATTACTAAATTCCTTAATAATGAAGCAATTAAGCAACACAAATCCACACATCCACACAAAGAACTCTAGATTTACATAGAAATCTAGAATGGGAAATAAACACTATGAGAAGAGATGCTTGGAGCTCCTATCCAAATCTAGCCTCACAAAAATTAATATAGAACTTACAGTTATTTTGTAGGCACCAACCCATGGGAGACACAAATCCCCTATAACATAGTCACTAAGAATGAACTCAAATACTTCAACGAAAGAATATAGATTTTTCCTTGAATTAATTTGCAAATGCACCCTCTAATAATTTCTCAATTTCACTCAACATCCTTAACTTCTCCTTTTCTGCTCGCATATCTTTTTACATATTGTTGATGCATTTTTTATGCACTTCTCAACACAGGAAGTGTGTAGGTGCACTACCTCTCTTGAAAGATGATCTTCCACAATCAAATTGCAGAACACTATCCCAAGGTCTCTAATGTCAGGTCTTGACAGTGCTTGGAATATCTCAGTTGATTTATTTGATTTGTTGGAATCACAAGGCGGACTTTCAGATGAGTTACAAAGCATGGGAATTTGGGTTTGCAAATGAATTTTTTAAGATGGGAGATTGTTGTGCATTTACTGTAGGTTCAAACAATAGTCTGGAACTCCATTTTATCATTAGATTTGGCTTTACAATGTGCAATGAACCTTTCCTAAGGTTATTAAAAAAAAGGAAAAAGGGCAAGGAAGAGAGGAAGTTCCTGGATCTAAAACTACGAATGAACAATGATCATGGAGGCTGCTACAGTAGACAAACTCCCTAAAACTAAGTTTTTCTTGACCAAGAGAACCTACAGCTACACAAAACTAGTGCAATCTCTTAAGGTCTACTGATTTTCAAATTGCACATGCACATCATGAACACGAAATCGAACTAAGTTGCAGCAATGGAATAAAGAATCCTAGGCTAACTTTACACGGCAGTTTGTCATCAACAAGTGCTAAAAGTATGGGTTGAAAGTTCATTAAATACCATAATAGAAATTTCCATTATCACTTCCATTCAAGAAACTAACACTAAAACTAATATGGAAGGTAGAACCATGCATGCAAGATGAGAAAAATGAAAGAGAACATCCATAAAATCATGCAATGTTGTCTTCTATTGCTGCAAATGCTTTTTACACCAACTCTCCAACCCTTACAAATGAGGGGCAAGACCCTATTTATAGTTTTCCAAAGCCCAAATGAATGGATAGGATCAATTTGCAATGAATGGCCCAAATTCAATTACATTAGGGTTTCACCTACCTCACAATATTCAACAATTTAAAAATACATCTTTGTCTTTTCCCTATTTTGTCATCTAGTGCCTAGGTGCTATAGCAGTTTTGTCATTTAGCTAATTGCCCTTTTATTGTAGCTGAAACTACCTGAAAGTTGCCTTCTTACTTGATGTGTTTGCAGTGTTCTTCCTTGGATCAAATGAGCTTGTCGATGATTGGCATCAATTGATTGGTTTCCCCTGATTCGAGCAGACAGCTCCCTTATGCTTTCTTCAAGGCCACCCCCTTGCATTTTTGTCCTTGACTCCTTGGCACAAACCTTCTTCTAATGCTAGCTCTGTTGATGGGTGCTATGAGGAAAGGTGGGCATGAAACGAATGCTGACAGGAGCTATGCACATTCCTTATTCAACTTTCTCAATGGGTCTCCTGACGGACCTACAGTAGGCTTCTTGAATCCTACATACATGAAGTGTCGTAAGTGCTTTCATACACAAATTAAGGAAAACGTTAGTCAAATCTTGCAAAATCCTTGTTAGATCCATCCATGCATCATCAAAACATTATAATATTCATATTTGGAGCTCATTTAGATCATAAACATTAATGCGGGCCCAAAGGGGCAAACAACAAATGAGGGATAGAAAATCGGAAGGGAGGTTCTCGGACACCACAAAACATGGAAAAATTAAGATTTTTCAATTATAGCACATGGGAAAAGTGGAAGGAAGAATGCCCAAAAAAACTTCCTCAAGATTGGACCCATTTCAAAAAAAGCAGAAGTTCAAAATGGCCACAAAGGGGTCGGGCTCCAGAGGCCGGGCCACCGGGACCCCATGGATGTTCAAAATGGCCAAAGAGGGATGAAGTCCTAGAAACGGCCACAGAGGGGCCGAGCTCCGGAGGCTGGGCCGCCGAGGCTCCACGGATGTTCAAAATGACCAAAGAGGGACGAATTCCCAGAAACAACCACAGAGGGGCTGAGCTCTGGAGGCCAAGTTGTCGAGGCTCCACGGATGTTCCAAAATAGCCAAAGGGGGATGAAGCTCCGAAACCACTGAAACTTAACAGAACATTGACGAAACCTTGTCAGTTCACTTAAGCACCACAAACACATCCCAGATCCACCAAAATGTTGGCCACAAAGTCAAAAATGTGGAAACCAGACAGGTAGGGGTCCACAAATGTTTCCAAAATAGCCAAAGAGGGACGAAGCTCCGGAACCACCAAAATTTAACAGAATGTTGACAAAACCTTGGCAGTTCACTTAGGCACCACAAACACATCCTAGATCCACCAAAAAGTTAGCCCCAAAGTCAAAAATGTGGATACCAGACCGGAAAGGGTCCACAAATGTTTTCAAAACACCCAAAGAGGGACAGAGTCCTAGAACTGGCCATGGAGGGGCCGGGCTCTGGAGGCCAAGTCGCCGGGGCTCCACAGATGTTCAAAAAAGCCAAAGAGGGATGGAGTCTTGGAGATGGCCATGGAGGGGCCAGGCTCCAGAGGCCAAGATGCCGAGGCTACACGGATGTTCAAAATAACCACGGAGGGGCCGGGCTCCAGAGGTCGGGTCACAGGGGCTCCATAGATGTTCAAAACAACCAAAGAGGGACGGAGTTCCGGAAACGGCCATGAAGGGGCCAGGCTCCAGAGGCCGAGTCACCGGGGCTCCATGAATGTTCAAAATGGCCAAAGAGGGATGGAGTCCCAGAAACAACCACGAAGGGGCTAGGCTCCAGAGGTGGGGCCGCTGAGGCTCCATGGATGTTCAAAATGACCAAAGAGGGGCAGAGTCCCGGAAACGGCCACAGAGGGGCCAGGCTTCGAAGGCCGGGTTGGTGGGGCTCCATGGATGTTCAAAATGGCCAAAGAGGGATGGAGTCCTAGAAACAACCATGGAGGGGCTGAGCTCCAGAGGCTAGGCCATCGGGGCTCCACGGATGTTCCAAAACAGCCAAAGGGAGATGAAGCTTTGAAACCACCAAAACTTAATGGAACATTGATGAAACCTTGATAGTTCATTTAGGCACCAGGAACACATCCCAAATCCACCAAAAAGTTGGCCCCAAAGTCAAAAATGTAAAAAAAAGAAAATCGAGCGATCAAGGACCAAGTTAGCAAAAACAAGACAAAAGGCAGAAAAGGGACGGGGGACTTTATTTCTCCATGGATTTGAATACCCCAAGTAGGTGAATTTGGTTAGGGGGATTTAATCATTTGAAGGCACATGACCAATTTGGGCTTGGAAAATGGGGCATGCAAAACAAGACAGGAGCAAAGCAACCTATCAAGAGCAAAAAAAAGGGGGTCCCTACCTACGGTAGGGCGTGTGTGTAAAACATGCACAACAAATGGAGACTCGCTGGGGAAATGCTCCCATAATCACAAACTAGAATCATGAACCCAGAATCTCTGGTTTTGACCTTCACGATAGAGCAAATAAACTAGATGCCCAACCAAAGGATCAAAACCACTAGCCAACCCAATATTTAGTATGCTGAAAATCCAAGTGTGTGCAATTGCGTTAATTCCCATCCTTCAGTTGCTATAGGAACCCAAGCTCCATCAAGTTAAGCTACATAGTTTATTCTAACTCCAAAAGCATCTGAGACATTGCCACACTGCTAGTCAGGTGTCCATATTCTCGACGAGATTGTCGCTGTGATTTTCCTAAACATTTCTCTACTACCGGCCAGGTGTCCATAGCCCCAGTAGAGTTGCTAAGATATCCCTAAAAAGTTGAATTTTCTCTTTCTTTTAATTTTCAATGTTTTCTTTCTTTCTTTTTTTTCTCTTTTCAGCTCTTTTATTTCAACCCGCAATCATTGAAGCTCACGCTTAGGGCTATGAATCACAGTGGCACTAGAGCATAATTTTAGATTTTTCACTTAACTAGACTTCACAAAAGGCCCTACAGTGATCGTCAAATTCTTAAGATGTGTAAGGGCTGTAAGATTTTAGAATGCATTAGAGTCAGACTAAACCAACAGTTTATCCTCTTTGGATCAAACACCTAGATCACTTGACACTAATAGAAGACCTTCACCATTCACTCTAAAGACTTGATTAGAGTTTGACAAAGAAATGCATAGAACAACCCCAAGCAATAAGTATGGTTGTTGTGCGCACAAATGTTCTTAGCTAAAAGCAGAGGGACCATCCCGAGCAAAGCAGCAACAAAGCAAAAGAAAAAAAAGCAAACAACCTACAACAAACTAACTAACCTAAGGAAAGCAGGAAAGCGGAGTATTTACAAGAAACGTATATTACTTGAAACATGCTATGTACAAAGATATTTACAAATCACTATGTTCATGCAGGGTGAGCTGACATTAACATTCATTGGATTTTGCAATGCATCCACAAGAAAACGGGAAATCGTTATTGTTCTTAACCATGCAAACTTATCTTTATATTCTAAAAGAAGAAATTCAACATTGCAACACTCAAGTTCAATCACGTCATCATGAAAAATCAGCAATTGATGAGGCTCATTGAACCCATCGTTAATCCATAAACATGTTTGTTTTCCCTTGTTCCCATAATCAAAATGATAAATGCAGCAATGAAAATTAACTGGAGCAAGGAAGGATAGAACCTAGATGTCGTCACATGGAGGTGGTAGCATTGGACTGTCAAGAGCAAGCACAACATCATTGATCGCCGCATCGGTAGCCTCGAGCGGGCATGGTGGAGGGTGCAGCACTTCAGACATTAAGCTTGCATAAGGCTGGGAGGATGAGGCAACAAACCTCTCTTCCAATCTACCAATGAGACCTACAGCCCTGGTTGGCAATTCTTCAAAAAGAAATACTTCTCCACATTGATCATCTACAAACTTGGGATCCACTTGGTTGCTATCCTCAAGGGGCAGCATGTTGTCTCGTCTCCTTCCCCAAGTATCAACCTCCCTTTTATGATGTTCAATGTCATGGGATAATGACATGGACAAATTTTTCCTATTGGAGCTCCCTGAATGTGGAGGATCAACAACAATCATGGTGAAAGGGATCCAAGTTGCATCTTGTAGTTGGTCAATTATGTCATACTTGTTGGAAGCCATCAAAACACCCCCACCTTTTTCTTCTTCCCTCTGTTGTTCATGCATCTCATTATGATGTTCACTTGTTTCCTCTTGCTCATTATCATTGTAAATGGAGAAGAAGCTCCTCTCCCAATCTGGAAACTCTAGTGCATCACTATTTGGGGGCTCAAGTTGTATGTATTCATCACTATCGTCTTCTGGGATGTGCTCTTCCTTGGCATCAGCATACCTCTGTAGTGTAGCTTCCAATGGAAAGAAGTCATCAATTGATGGAACCTCATCAAGGGGACCAAAGTCTACTACACAATTTCCCTCCAAAGACTCGCCAAAAAGCCCACCGTCCATGGCACACAACTGCTCTTCAAGAGGAAGAAATGTGTAGTCAAATTGGTCCTAAATCCCAATGCATTATTACTGGTTTAAGAAAAAATTTAGCATCATAAATTGTCACCTATGAAAATTTCACCTTATGTTTGGTCCCCCCTTAAACTATTGGACCTAATTGAGTATTTAATTTCCTTAATTATGCATTCTATGGCCCACTTTTGAAAATTTTGGAGGAATTACAAACAAGAATCAATTGCATTCATCTAATACATTACCCCTTGACACCAAACATATTGGAAAATAGGTCTAGGACACTCATGACTTGGGTGTGAGTGTCTTATTTACCCTCCAAATTGAAATATGCTAGTTGTGGCAATTTAACATTTAAATTTCAACTGTCTAAAGTTGGCCATCGGGATCTAATTTTTAGGAAATTGAATAAATACTTATAAATACCTAGTTATTGCATCATTTTCAAATCTAAGTAAGAAATTATTGGAAAATTTATGATCAAGAGTACTATTGAGGAAGTCAAAAATATTATTTTAGAGTTGCATTATAGAAATTCAAGATCTAGGCATTGATGATGTTTTTATGTAAGTTCATTCATTTTATGCTGTCATATTGTTTGTGAAGGCTAACCCTTTGTAGGTCTCCAAGTAATTCAAGTACCCAAAAAAATCAAACAAGAAAGATCCAAGACCTTGAGGTGATGTGCATGACTTTATTCCTTTAAGGAAGCCATTGAAGGGTGGTGAGTTGCAACACTTTGTAATTTAATTATTCTTTCGTATTCATTATCCATTTATCATTGACATTGCCAATGTGAAAGTGGAAACACTTACATGGGGTTTGAATGAGGAAAGCCCCTAAAATGGCCCAACACTTCCTCTCTTTCTGAATGTGTAGATCTATGGTTTGAAAAAGATTGAAAGGATTTTGAAGACAAATTGTTCATTGTTGCATTTTAAGACCTACATCTTGTTAAGCTACAAAAACTTAGTTACAAAAATATTTGAAAGTGTTCCAACATAACTATAGGAAAAAATCCAAAGCTCACATTTGACACTAGAGAACCTTGAAAATAGATCTAGAAAAGAATAGAAGGACACTCATGCCCTGGGTGTGAGTGTCCTCCAAAATTAGGCTCAAATTTGAACCACAGGTGTATTGCACTATATTATCATCAATGTTTTCATTGATGCCAAACTATAGCATGGGTATGTTGAGGAGTGTATTGTGTTGAGAAGGTGTTGCAGATGCAGTAGGGTCACTTGGTTTCCAAGTGCTTTTGAGAAAAATTTCATAAAGGTTGTACAAGGTGTCTGGGAAGTGTTCTATATTTTTCTTCACATTTCTTCATTCTTGAAGATGTGCTTGTGTAGTTTGAAAGTGATGATCAAAGGTCTTAAAGGGTGTTATATCCAGAGTTGTAGGTTTTGGATCATGTGATAGTAGAATACATGTTTGATAGTGTGTTGGACTATCTCTAGCTTGTGAAGAGGGTCATCTAGGAGAAATGGAATTTCTCCACATTTATCTGTGCTAAATTTTCTTGTCTTGTGAATCTTGGAATGTGCTAAGATTTCTTGTACCTACCTTCCATTGGTTTGTTTAGTGTTCATCTGTTCTATAAGCTTAGGTCTTGAGTTGTTTTTTAGTGGTAGTTTGACTAGTTGCATATGATGATAGTTTTCTTAGTTTCATATTTTTTTGAGTTTTTTTGAATATTTTGTTGATGTTGGAATATTCCATGATGTTATTTACTATTGCTACATGATCCACAAGATGTTTTTGACTTGGGTAAAGTATAAATTTGGCTAATTGATAGTGTAAATGTCGGTTTGGCCAACCAAATGTGTCAGCTTTGTTTGCAAATATCCTTCGTGGTTTGTGGAAGCATGGTGTAGTGTGTTGGTGTAGATTTAGGTCCTAGTTAACCCTTGATGTGGTCCACCCTCACTTCTTTCCACTATAGAGGTGTTTGGTGATGACCTATTTGGTGGTTTCACATTTAAGGTGCATATATTTGATTAGAGTCGACCTAGAGAAGGTTATTCTAGGTTGTATAAGGTATATATACTAGGTAAAAAATTTAGAGATGAGTGTGGTGTGGAATGAGATATATGTGATCATGTGAGATCTGAGTGTGATCATGAATGCCTAAGACTACTAAAAGTAGTGAGAAGAAGGTGTCTCCAGTTTAAGTGTGCCAAAAGTTGTTGGAGGCAGTGACTCAAAGGTTGCGGATGGTAAAGAGACATTATGGTGGATTATCCAGTTTCTCTTAGGTAGTGAACCTCTTTGTAACTAATTCTTTATAATTCAAAATAAGTGATCTTCTTGGGTAGTGACCCCTTGGCAATGAGCCTTTTTCTTTCTGAAAATTGATTCCTCTAGGCAATGAGCCCTAGGAAGTGAGCTTCTTGTAATCGGTTTTGTTTTTTATATAGTGAGTTAATCCTCACCATGGTTTTTTGCTTATAAGGTTTTCACATAAAAATTTGGTGTTCTTTTGTAAATTATTGTGGATGTGTTGTTGTTTCATTTGTTTATATTCATGCTAATAATTAATAAGGGTTTGAATATTTTAATGGACAACTAATTCACCTCCCCTCTTAGCTGTCTTGAGTGTCTAACAATTGAAATAAAAAATGAGGTTCTTTGGAAAGAGCTTAACTACTTGAGGTAGATCTAGATGATGTACATGAATGGTTTCAAAGCTCCTATGTTCGATGGAAGTTATTTTCTTAGTGGCTAATATTCACCAATTGGATAATAGTTGAACTTTTGGAATAAAAAATTGGCTAATAGTTCAAGCTATAAGGCAACTTGAATCATCACATTTTTACAAAAAACTATTTTAGTCTTATTTAAATAACTAGAGTGTTTATTTGAAAAAAAATAACTCCAAAATTTTCCACAATATTTGATACATGATTAGATTAGATTCACCTAAATTTTATAAGTTTTGATTAGAGGTAAAAAATGGGTTTTGAAGGGACCTGAAACCCTTTACAAAAAGGAACAACTGACACAAAAAGGAAACATCAAGAAACAACCATCAGGCCAATGACAACAAACCACCAACCAAAAAGTAGCCAAAAAATGGCACACAACACTACAGATTGTTCAAAATTTCCATAGCTTCCATCTCACTAGCAGCAAGCTTCTGTCCCTTAACCCCAGTATCAGAAACCTCCAAACCTGAGGCCCTAGCCTGATTTTTTAGTCTATTTCTACTCCTAACCCCAGGCCCACCAGTATTTATCTCAGAGCTCAAAATAGAACCTTTAGCAAAAGCCCTTAGCAGCAACATAATCCTCCCTAGTCCGCTTACCCTAAGCAACCATATCATCAGTAGACAAAATTTCCTTTCTCTTGATAGGGGGAAAATCCTTTGCAGATTCCAACCTAATTAGGACTTTAGGATCCTCCCCACTCTTCATAACCATGTTCCAAATTTTGTCAATTTTCTCCTCAAGGGAGAACATTCTAACCTCCATACTCTATTTCAGATTAACGGTTTCCTCCACCACAGTATTAGTAGTATTAAGACCAACCATTAAATTATCAAATTTTCTTTGGATTGCAGGATCCTCATCCTTACAAGAAATTCTTCTAATGCAAACATTAGTCCTATTAATATCATGAAAAGACCATTTAAAAAGTTTAAAAAGAACATTTGCACTGTCACGGGTTGAACCCAACACATCAGAAATATCCTCCCTATCAAAGTTTTCAATGCAATTTCCTGTAGCAACATCCTCTTTAGAGGAACTCCAATGGACCTTTTCCTCAGAGGGATCCTTACCTTTAGTAGCAGTCACAATAGACTTCATCCTACAAATGGAGTCAGCAATTTGCTCCGTAGCAGCCAGCCTCTTCTAAATCCTCTCTATGTCTGCTTTCTTAGCTCCTGTAGCTTGATCACCACCCATAGCTCTATCCTTCTACTTAGGAAACCATATGAAAATGCTCAGAACATCCCCACCATGGAAGCCACCAGCCATAGAGAAAGGGGCATTCTTCAAAACCCTTATCTTCTGACTTCCCTCCTCAGGATCCTGCACAAGTCTAGATACAGGGGGAGGAGAGGAAGCTTCCCCATAAAGCTCATTTTTGTCTTTGTTCCCCTTTGAAGGAATAGTCACCTCCACATCATCACTACAAGTCGTATAGCCCCCTTCCTCAATCAATTTCCTTTTCCCAGATTTACCCTGAACAAGGGATATGGGGCCCTCCTCCAAAGAAGCATATGAATTAGGGACATAATCAACATCATCCCTGTCTGACTCTAAATATTTATTTAACATCAGCCTTCTCTTCCTCGATTTCTTAGAATCCCTTTCCTCACTTGACTTAGTATCATAACCCTCCCTAGCTTTAGCTTTCAAAGTAACCAGAGTCTTCTAGACATCATGAGCTTTAACATGTTCATATATTAAAAGAATCAACCCCGCATGCAATACAGGGTTTTTGGGGTTCTTCCTGTTCTCTTTAATCCCACAATCCATCGACACCAGCAAATAATAGGGAAAAGACACCCATTTTTTGTGCCTAAAATGATTAAGCAATGGAAAATGGTAATTGTTAATGGCCGTATACCTTCCTTCTAGGGTAACATACATCATGATTTCTTCAACAACATCCCACTAGAGAGCCTTCAAGGAAGTCCTAAGATACCCTCCACTCTTCGTAGGCTTCAAGTCATCACTCTCATTCTTCTTGAAGAAAAGAGACATCACAACCAGTGACTCTTTTTTATCCCTGTACACCTTCATGCCCTTAATCAAAAGGCCAATAATCTGAGCTATAAACTCCTCATCTACCTCAACTTCCCTGCCACCCAACTCCAGGGTTCTCCCTTTCCATCCTTTCTCGACCAGGGTAGTAACCTAAGTATTATTTCCATGTAGTTTCTCCATGAAGGGAGTTAGGCCACCCTTCTCTAAAATCTCCCACACTTCCTTTCTCTACTTCACAGTGTCATAGGATTTAGGCTCAGGGCTCTTTCTATCCCCACCCATGATGATGGAAAACAAAGACCAAGAACTCAATAGGGAAAAGTAGCAGACACCACATAGAATCAAAAAATCCCATAGAAGACTCTAGAAACTAATACAGCTAACACCCACAATCCATGCGAAGGAAACCACAGGACAAACAAACCATAATGAATTTGAACCTCGTGCCATATGATAGCCTTTCCTCAAAATCATAACCATACCCTCCTTCCTAATGATATGCCACCACATGAGCAAGGAAGTGCACAAATTGTAGAATAAATTAACTTTCATTTATAACAATAGTCATGGCCTCATAAGGGAGGGGATCATTTAAATCCCAAACCTTACTATCTCTAACACCAAAGTTAGCGAAGAAATAAGCTAACTTATTTCCCTCTCTCAAAATATGGGAAATATAAACATTATCAAAGGATTTAATAATTTCAATGGAATCCTTGATAAAGGCCTCAATTGTCCAAGATGGAGGAGATAAATTATTCAAATTATTAATAATGTTTAGAGAATCACCTTCCTACCAAATTTTTCTATACCCTCTTCTCTAAGCCAGAGCAAGACTATGATAGTTGGTCACTGCCTTGGCAAAGTGGTTTGTCTAGTTTCCCAAAGGGAGTGCCACAATAGAGATGAGCCTACCACTAGAGTTTCTAATCACTCCCCCACATCCAGCAGGTCTCGGATTACCTTTAGCAGCACCATCAAACTTAATCTTAACCCAACCATCCGGTGGCACCTTCCAAACAAGACCCTCTCTTGAAGATTTCCCCTTTGAAACTAGGAAAGATATATCATAGGGAAGCTTCCACTTTTGAACAATTGAAATATCATAGGAGCATAAGTTAATCCTTTGACCAACATGGAAGGAGATCCCCGAAAGAAAATTCTCCTCAATACCATTATAGATCTTATGGGCCATGGATAAAGCAGAGTTTCTGAAGATTTTGTTATTACATTCCAACCACACCCCCCAAGTCAAATGAGGCAGAGAAAGGGACCACAAAATCTGAAAGGCCAGACTAGTTGAAGGGCACACCCATTGGAACCATAAGTCTAACAGAGCCAGGAAAAACCCAACCTAGATTCCAAAGTGAAAGAACATGATTCCAGATCACTCCAACATATTTGCACCCAAACAACAAATGACAAGTATTTTTCACTTCCTCTTCACAAAGAAAGAATCTATTAGGCATAACAAAACCTCTTTTTATCAGAATATCAGTAGTAATAATTTTATTCTGACAAAATAGCCAGAAGAAAATATTAATCTTAGGAATCAGTCTAGAGGACCAAACAGAAGCCCAAAAGGGAGGCGGTCCTGCAAAAGAATCATTCAAAGAGAAAGCTGAGGCAACAGAAAAGTTACCCTTAGAGGACGGCTTCCAAACAAACCTATCAAGAGAAGGACTAACAGGAATGTGAACACAAGATACAGCCTTATAAATAACTTCAAGACCAGGATCCAACTCATACATTTTCCTCCAACTGCCTCCATCAATATAATCAGCAACAAATCTTCCAACTAGATGCAGAACAAGGTCCATAAAGGGATAAGCCCAAGGCTAATCCTTAAGAGGTCCATTACCAATCCAATTATCATCCCAAAATAAAATACTCCTCCCATTCCCCAACTACCAGGAGAGACCCTTAGCAACAAGCCTACGAGGCTTCATCATAGAGTTCCATAACACAGAGACATTCGAGGGATTAAAATCAATAGAAAACACTTCTCTAATCCCAACAACACCATGTAAGTATTTACTCCAAGAAATTTTCTCCCACTCACTTTTAGCTAACAAAAGATTCCAGAGCTGTTTCCCCAAAAGGGCAATGTTAAACGGTTTGATTTTGTAAATACCCAAACCCCAACCTTCTTCAGCTGACATACATCATTCCAAGCCACCAAATGAGTTCTTTTTTTATCTTCAACCCCTGTCCATAAGAAGTTTTTTTCTAAATACCTTCCAAGAGATCCAAAAATTTCCTCGACATTTGAAACAAACTAAGAGCATAAACCGGAATATTTTGTAAGGTGGATTTAATCAGCTGAACTTTACCTGCTTGGCTCAATAAGGCCCCTTTCCACCCAACCAACTTAGAATTAAATTTTTCAAGAAACCCCCCTCCACAAAGAATCAGGAGCCTTAGAACATAAGGGGAGTCCCAGGTAAGAGGCAAGCAATTCACTGATTTGACACTGCAAGATTCTAGCAATCCTGATCTGTCTTTGAATTAGAGTATTGAAGAAGCAAATAACACTCATTTGTAAACTAACTCTTTGCCCAAATGCAACCTCATATAGATGTAAAATCCATTTAATAGCCTTGGATTCCTTTATAGACACCTACTCAAGCAACAAAGAATCACCCACAAATTGTTGATGAGAGAAAACAAGATTAGTAGAAGAAGGGGCTAATCCAGACATACATCCAGAATTAACAAATATTTGGATAAGGTGACCCAAAGACTCCACCATAATTATAAACAAAAAAGGAGAAATAGGATCCCCTTGTTGCAACCCTCTAGAGTAATCAAAAAGAGGTGAAGGAGACCCATTGATAAGCACAAAGAATTGATGAGTAGAAATAAGTTGAAACACCAAAGCCACCAACTTCTCCCCAAAACCAAAGGAAAGAAGAATCTTAGAAAAAAAATCCCAGTCCTCCCTATCATAAGCTCTTGAGTAAATCAAGTTTAAGGATAAAACCAACATGTTTATTAACAGAAAGAGAATGAATATTCTCATGCATAGAAAGAATGAAATCCAAAATTTTCCTACCAACCACAAAACCATTCTGTTGAGGGGAAATGATGAAAGGAAGAATCTTTTACAACCTCAACACCAACACCTTGGAGAGAATCTTATAAATAGAGTTGCACAAACTAATAGGCCAAAATTCCTCAAAAGAAGTAGCACCAGGCTTTTTGGGAATCAAAAAAATAAAAGAGGAGGTGATTTCCCTTAAGAGGGAACCCAATCTAAAAAAATCCTTAGTAGTCGCCACCACATCTTTAGCAATAATTTCCTAGAAGGACTAAAAAAAGAACATAGGGAAACCATCAGGCCCCGAAGCATTATTACCTTCAAAGGAGAGCATAGCTCCCCTAACTTCCTTAGCCGAGGGTATACAAACAAGCTTCCTATTATTTTCAACATGCACTAGCTAGGGGATATCCCTTAGAATATCCTCTTGAAAATCCCCATCAAACACACCCTCCACAGAAAGCAACTGAGAGAAGTAAGAAGCTGCAACAATTTGGAATTCAACATCTTTTTCCAAAGCTTGATTGTTAAAATTAATCAAATTAATATGGTTCGAAGCTCTATGTTTTAGAGTAGAAATATGAAAAAAAATAGAGTTTCTATCACCACTCTCCAGCCACATAATCCTCAATCGCTGCTTCCAAAATTCCTCCTCCTTCACAATAATATTGTGTAATTTGGAAAGGACATTTTCCTTCAGCATCAGGTCTTGATTATATCTAGACGATTGAATAATTTTTTGAATTGTATGAAGCTCCTTAGACATCCCATCTTTCTCCTGAAAAATATGGCCAAAAGAAGTATGATTCCATTTTCGAACATTAAGCTTAACATTATCCAAATTTTTCACCACTTTGTACATAGCCGACCCCTCCACATCGATACTCCACCAGTCCTTCACCAAACTACCCAGATCAGGATGACACATCCACATTTTATCAAACCAAAAAGCAAAATTCTCCTTACCACCTAGCAGGTCCACAGACAAAGCCAATGAGAAGTGATCCAACCCCAATCTGGTAAAAGCTGAAAGGGAGCAAGAATAGTGGACCAACCACTCAAGGTTTAAAAGGGCACGATCCAACTTAACCTGGATAAGGGCATCACCCACATGCGTATTCGACCAAGTATAGGATGCCCCTTTCAGATCAAGATCAAGAGGAGCCAAATCATTTATGAACTGCATAAGGTCTGATCTACTATCATCCACATTTTGCGAACCACCCATCTTATCAACATCATGCAAAGGGGTATTAAAGTCACCAATAACCAACCAATTATCAATATACCTAAATTTATTAAGTTATTGTAGAAATAAAAATTAATTCACCAATAATATATCATAATTATTAATTACTTTAAGTCATATCACCAATCTTTGGTTGCCATAATTGATTTAAAATATAATCTAAAAACCCTCATTGTATTCCATGAGGTAAAATGTACTATTATAATGCTCATGGGGCCTAAAATTTCTTTTGGATCATTGATATCAAAAGAGATCAATGGTATAAAAAAAATGTATTCCTCCTAAGCATTACAAGTTGTGGGTACATTTTACCTCAAGAAATACAACAAGATCCATTAGATTATATTTTAAATCAATGGTAGCAGCTAAATATTATAGATTCTACCCCTTAAACCCATCAATGATTTCCACCTCGGGCCCTTACTTTTCCATATGAATTTTATATTATTAACTTAGAAGGATTCACCACGTTAATTGATAAATTTCCCTATTATTTACCAAGATTCACCAATAATTTCTATAAAATTTTATTGATGTAAAAAAATCACCAATATTTTTTTTTTTTTTTGAGAAAAATGAAAGATTCACTAATAGAAATTAATATTTTTTCCAAAAAAAAATGGAATATTCACCAAGATATTATATCTTTTTTGGGGGAGTTTTCTTAAAGTTATCCCTATTTGATGGAACAAATTATGCTTTTTGGAAAGCGAGGATGGAAGCCTTTCTTCCCAGCATTAAGGTTTGACATATGGAAATTAGTAAAAATTGGATATATTATGCCTAATACTAATATGAAAAGTGAAGATGAGATCAAGGAATATGAGAACAATGGAAAAGAAAGGAATGCTATTTCGAGTGGGCTTTCAGATTCAAAACTTGTGAAGGTGATAAGCTGCAATAATGCTAAAGATTTATATTAGAAGTTGAAGAACATTTATGAAGGAATAAGTTCAAGCAAGAAAAGATACAAAATTTCAAGGCCAGTTTTGAAACCCTAAGGATGTTAGAGGATGAAGGTATTGCAATCTACATGCACAAGGTGGATGAAATTGTTAATTCCATCAATGGTCTTGGTGGAAAGTTGGAGGAAAATGAAGTTGTGAAAAAAGGTATTAATAACTCTTCCTAAATCCTATAGTGCTAAAGTTTTCGCTATTGAGGAAGCTTAGAATCTAGATCAATATACTAGAGATCAACTATTTGGAACTTTAAATAATTTTGAATTAAGAGAGTTTAACAAAGATGCACCAAGGAAAGAAACAACTTTTAAAGTCAGCAAGAAAGAGAGGAATGATGAATCTGATCTAGATGATTTTGATGAAGTGGAAGAAAATTTTGTAAGAAGATTGAAAAAGGGCACTAATAGATACAAAAGTAAGTTACCTTTCAAGTGTTTTAATTGGGGAAAGATATGTCACTATGCTTCAAAATGTCTAAATAAAGTTTTAAATGACAAACAAAAACTATCATAAAGGTAAATCTTTCAAGAAGAGTTATTTTGTTAAAGAAGATAGTGATGATTAGGAATCATATCAACTAGATAATGAAAGTCATGAATGCTTGTTCATGGATTTGAACGTTGGAGCTAATTCTTCTAACCCTAAGAGATGTGTGAAGGAAATTTCTCTAAAAATAGGTCACATTATTGAAGAAACTATGTTGACTAGTTTTCATGCAAGAGAGAAGAGAAACTACTAGATAATTGACATGGGATGCTGAAACCATATGACAAGTGATAAGAGTAAGTTTATTAAGCTTAATAAATATGATGGTGGTTTTGTTAGGTTTGGTGATGACACATCTACTAAGATTTGTGGAAAAGGTTCAATTAGTTTTGATGGAAAGCATAAGATAGATGATGTTCTTTATGTCAAGGGTTTTTGGCACACTAACTCATTTGACTGCAAAATATGATGAAAATTTCCAACGAAAGATGTATAATTAGATGTATTGTCAAGTACTTGTGAATATTTAATGTGAAATTTTCAATTTTTTCAAAATTTGTGCCTGACGTTCGTCAAAATTTCTACAAACTTGATTTCTGTCAAAATTTTGACGATTTTTTTGTCAAAATTTTGACAAAAATCAGGTTCATCAAAATTTTGACGAATGTCGGGCACAAATTTTGAAAAAAATTGAAATTTTCACATTAAAAAGTCTATTTTAATTTATAATTTATCAAATTCAAACACATCCAAAATGATGTCCCTTGCTTTAATTGAAAATAATTCTATATTATAGAATACATTTTTTTTCATTTTAAGATGAAAATAGCAAGGAAAAATCAAACAAATATCTTTATGAAAGAAGTATATTGGCATGAAATTAAATATGATTTGTATTCCAATGTAAAAACTACAAAGAATGGAAACAATTCTTTCAACACATAAACTATTATGTAGTGGTCAATTAAAATGAAAAGCTTACTCTATATTAGTTAGGATACACAACTAAGAAAATGATCAAAATAGTCTAATAATTTGACGAACAATGATTTTTGTCAAAATTTCGATGAACGTCGGGCACAACTTTTGAAAAAAATTGAAATTTTCACATTAAAAAGTCTATTTTAATTTATAATTTATTAAATTCAAACACATCCAAAATTATGTCCCTTGCTTTAATTGAAAATAATTCTATATTATAGAATACATTTTTTAAAATTTTAAGATGAAAATAGCAAGGAAAAATCAAACAAATATCTTTATGAAAGAAGTATATTGGCGTGAAATTAAATATGATTTGTATTCCAATGTAAAAACTACAACGAATGGAAACAATTATGTAGTAGTCAATTAAAATGAAAAAGCTTACTCTATATTAGTTAGGATACACAACTAAGAAAATGATCTAAATAGTCTAATAATTTGACAAACAATGATTTTCATCGAACTTTCGAAAAACAGTGATTTTCATCAAAATTTCGATGAACGTATACCAACATATAATATTGTAGTTTTACCAACATATATATTATAGTTTTACCAACATATACTATTGTATGCTTGCATGGCTTCTTAGTTAATATATATATTTTTATTATTGATCTTTTTGATATTTTCTATAAGATATTATTAGATGATACACATTGGATTCCTTTTAATTTTTTATAGTTGAAGATGCATAACTAATTACAAGGACAATATAAAGAAGATATATCTATATATGTATCATTTATGAGTTTCTAAAATATTTTACTTCCATATTAACCACTTTCTTTACTTCAATTGAGAAACATAATACCTCTATAATCTTACATTTATCAAGTATCAATAAAATAAAATTCATGTACTTAGCTATCAATTTTCTCTTGAATATTGATCTAGTAGTAATATACTAGCCAAATAATACTCATCCAATGATATCATCTTGCATTGATTTTTGCTACTTAACCATCACATAATTGAACCAAGTACCACTTTAGAAATACCACATACATAGTCTTCTCTTTCTACAAACCCCCCATTGTATTCATAAGAGTTTTATTATAGGTCCCATCAAATACTATGCCCTAATCATGTAACAAGTAGATAAGTCATCTTTACTAAGGTCAAACAAGGTTGTTTTATTAGAAAATACAATATTTTTTAGTTTTAAGTGTTAGATTTTTGTTTTGATTATAAGGTTTATCTTGTAGGCTTAAGGTATGAATTTAAGGTTCTTGCAATGAATTTTCAACCAATGGTATTATTCTATCCTATCTCTACCATTCTAGTTCTAAAATAAAACATAAAAATCAAAATTAACTAGCAATCACACCTTAGTGTGCAATGGGTATGTCGAAAAAGTGTGGAATTTCAATTAGGATAAATTTTGGTCTATTTTTTGCATAAATTTATGTAGTACATGAGGTCAATTGGTAGGACATTTAGCAAATGATGTTGTTTGTGCAACAAAGGTTTCAATGGAGAAATCATAGCTTCAAATAAACTATGCATCCACTCATAGGGATCCAAACATGATTGAAATAAAATATCTGAATTAGGCAGATGATCAACCTCCATTACCAACAAGCTCATGTTATGCTTGCAATAAGGAGAGAGGGAGAGAGAGATGGAGAGGTAGGGATAGAAAGAGGGAGAGATAGAGTGGGGAAGAGTGAGAGATAGAGGGGTAAGGAGATAGAGATAGAGATGAAGATGGTGATAGAGATGAGATGTAGAAGGAGAGGGATATGGAGAGGAGGAGAGGAGAGAAGGATAGGGAGAGATAAAGAGAGAGAGAGGAGAGATGGATAGATATAAATATATAAAGAGGGATAGAGATCAGGGAGATAGATGGATGGATACAGAGAGGGGGACATGTATAGAGATAAATGGGGAGAGACGAAAATAGAGGTAGAGATGAAGATAGAGTGAGAGAGGAAGAGGGAGACAAAATATAGATAGAGAGGTAGAGGGAGAGATAAATATAGAGAGATATAGGGATAAAAAGAGGGAGAGATAGTGAGGACAAGATAGAGAGATATAGAGGGAGAGGGAGAGAAGAGACAAGAGAGATAGAGATGATAGAGATAGAGTGATATAGAGAGGAGAGGAGAGAGAGAGAGAGAGAGAGAGGAGAGAGAGAGAGAGAGAGAGAGAGAGAGAGAGAGAGAGAGAGAGAGAGATAGACAAACAAAAATAATATATATATATAGAGATGGAGAGAGAAATAAGGAGAGATAGAGAAAGGGAGAAATGAGTATGGAGAGATAGAGATAGATGGGGAGAGAGAGATATATATGGGAAGAGATAGAGAGATGGATAGGGGGATAGGGAGGGAGAGATTGGGAGAGATAGAGAGGGGGAGGGAGAGAAAAAGATATAGATAGGTAGAGGAGGAGAGATAGATAAAAGGGGAAGAGAGGGAGAGATAGGTTGAAGAGGAAGAGAGAGAAGAGATGGAGATAGATAGGTAGAAAAGGGAGAGAAAGAAGAGGGGTAGAGGGAGAGCGATATGTAGAGATGGAGAGAGAGAAGAAGATAGGGGAGAGAGGGAGAGATAGATCAATATATATAGAGGGAGAGGGAGATATATAGAAAGGGGTTGATATAAAGAGATAGAGGGGGATGGTGAAAGAGATAGAGAGATCGTGATAGAGGTAGAGAAAGATATGGATAGAAAGAGATAGAGAGAGGAGTGAGAGGAAGATAAAAAGAGAAATAGAGATAGAGATATAGAGAAAGAGAGATGGAGGGAGACATGGAGTGAATGAGAGAGAAAGGGGAGAGAGGGAGAGATAGCTCAATAGATAGAGGGGGAAGAGAGAGTGGCATAGATAGTGGGAGATATGGAGAGAGAGAGAGCAATAGGGAGAGATATATCTCTAATTCTCTCTATCTCACTTCTCTCTCACTCCCTCCCTCCTTCCCTCTCTACTTATCTCTCTCTTTCTCTACTTCTCTCTATCTCCCCTCTCTCTACCCACCTCTTCCTCCATCTCTCCTTAACACTCTCTCTATTTCTCGCTATCTCACCTCTCTCTCACCTCCCTCTCACTCCCTCCATAATTCTCTATCCCTCTCATCTTCCCTATCTACTATTTATCTCCCAATACCTCTCTCTACCTACCTCTACATCCATCACACCCTACCACTCTCCCTCCCTACCTTTCCCTCCCTCCCTCATTCCCTCTCCGCTTCTCTCTATATCTCCTCTCTATACCTCTTCTTCCCTCTATACTTATCCTTATCTTATCTCTCCATCTCTCTACCTACCTCTCCTTCCATCACTCTCTATTTCTCTCTATCTCACCTCTCTCTCCCTCACTACATCTCCCTCCCTCTCTACTTATCTATATCTCCCTCTCCATATTTACCTACCTCTCCATCCATCACAACCTACCACTCTCTCTCTATTACTCTCTATCTCACCTCCCTCTCTCTCCATCCATACCTCTTCCTCTCCTTCCCTATTTACTCTCTATCTCCCTAATCCCTCTCTACCTACCTGTCCATCCATCAATCCCTACCACTCTCTCTACACCTTTCTATCTTGCTTCTCTCCCTCCCTCCCTCATTCCCTCTCTACTTCTCTCTCTTGACCTCTCCTTCCATCTCTAATTATCTTTATCTCCTCTCTCTCTCTATCTCACTAGATGTCTACCTCCCTACCTTTTCCCCTTTCTAGTCTCTATCTCTCCTCTCCATCCCTCTACCTATTTCTCTCACTCTCTCTCCCTCCTACCTTACCCTCTTTCTAGATCTCACTCTCTCCTCTCTATCTCACCATTCTATATTTCCCTCTCTATAACTCTCTCCTCTATATCACCATTCTCTCTCTACTTATATTTATCTCACCTATCCCTCTTTACCTCTCCATTCCTCCCCTCTCTCTCCCACCCTACCTCCTTCCCTCTATATCTATCTCTATCTCTCTCTACTTCTCTCTATCTCACCTATCCATCTCTACCTGCATCTCCCTCCATCACTCCCTACCACACTCTCTCTATTTCTCTCTATCTCATGTCTCTCTCACCTCCCTCACTCTCCCTCCATACCTCTCTCTCCATATATCCTTCCTTATCTACTCTTTATCTCTCATGTCTATGTACCTATCCTTCCCTCTCTACTTATCTTTATCTCCCCTTTCCCTCCCAACCTCTCTCTCTCTCCCCAATCCCTCCCTGCCTCCTCTTTCTATCTTCCCTTATGAGGGTTGAGGGTGTAAGGTTTAGCATTTGATGTATAGGGTTAGGGTTATAAGGTTAAGTGTATAGGATAAATGGATTAGGGTTTAGGATATTAGGTATAAACTTGAGGGTATAGGGTATAGGGATGAGGGATGTGGTTTTAGGGTTTAGGGTTTAGGGTTTAGGGTTTTAAGGTATAGTGTTGCGGGTTCAAGGATAGTGTTCAGGGTTGAGGGTATAAGGTTAAGTGTATAGGGTATATGGTCGAGCGTATTGGGTTGAGGATATTTGGTTTATGGTTTAGGATTTAAGTATAAGTTTTAGGGTTGAGGGTTGAGGGTATAAGGTTAAGTGTATAGGATATAGGGATTAGGGTTTAGGATATAATGTATAGTGCTTAGGGTGTAGGGTATAGGGTATAGGGTTAAGGCTTGAGAGTGTAGGGTTTACCATTTAAGTATAGGGTTGAGGGATAATGTTTAGAGTTTAGGGTATAAGGTTGAGGGTATAAGGTATAGGGATGAGGGTTGGGGGTGTAGGGTTTAGTTTTTAAGGTAAGGGGTTGAGAGTTTAGAGATAGTGTTCAAGGTTGAGGGTATAGTGCTAATTTTATAGGCTATATTAGTATATCTCTATATAAGTATTTTGATTTTATATAAAAATTGTAACCTCCCAAGGCACATGGCTATAATGATTTTCTCAAAATCATAAAAAAAATATCTAAGGCATATTAAATATTTTGATTTTCCAACAATAATCCTAAGGCATAAAGCCTAGGTCAAGCATAAAATGCAAGGAAGAACTATAGCACAAGGGTATTAGTTAGGCATCTAATTACACTACAGGGATGTCCTATTTGAGAATTGCAAGCTAATAACTGAAATCAACGGTCAAGAGATCAATAAAAGAAATGCAATACGGTTAAATTAATCCTGAGTGTTCATTACTTCCTATCATTTTCTTTCATCATTTTAAATTTATGGTTTGTTGTGTTTTCTTTTTAATAGTGGCATTCCTTCTATAAATGAGGTGACCATTTTTTAGTTGCTTTCCCCCGCTATTAGTATTCACTCCTCCAATTTTTTATTAAAATAAAATTACGACCAATATCATAATAATGAACACATATAGGTTTTAACATTATGGCATCCTTTACCCTAATTAATATATAATGTATAGTTAATATAGTAAAAATAAATTATCCTATTATAAATAAAATAAAATATTTAATATATAATAATATAATAAATAATTTTTCATAATATAGTATAAAGATAATAGTACAATATATAAATAATATAATATAATATAATATAATATGATATAAATATCATATAATAAATGTAAATGTAAATATGATATCATAAAATATAAATATAATAATATATGATATATTATCTATTAGTATAATATAATATAAAAATAATAGTATAATATTCAAATAATAATATAATATCATATAAATATCATATATTTAATATTAAGATAAATATAGTATAATATTAAATATTATAATAATATAATATAATAATAATATAATATAAATAATATAATAATATTAATATAATATAGCATTATAACATTAGAATTTCAATACAGTTAGACTCCCTCTATTTCCCAAGGAGGACAAAATTTTTTGGTCAAAGAATCACATTGGGGAGTTCACTGTTAAGTTTGCTTATCTACTGCTTCTCAGGTTTAGAGGTGACGAGCAATGCTAGAGGAAGGTGTGGATTCACCAGCTCATCCCTAAAATAAACTTATTTTGGTGGACCTCCATCCATGGGAAAATTTTAACTATTGATAACCTTGTCAAGAGGGGCTTTCAATTCCCTAATTGGTGTACTCTTTGCAGAAGAGAAGAAGAAACCATCTCCTATCTTTTTATTCACTGCCAGTTTGCTACCCTGGTCTAGAAGAATGTTTTACAAAGATTGAACATCTCTTGGGTTTTTAATAGAGATATACACCAATTCATCTTAAATTGGAAATGACCCTCCAATCATTTGTTAATTAAATTGCTCTAGAAACTTATTCCACCCCACATCTACTAGTGCCTGTGGAAATAAAGGAATAACATGATTTTTAGAGAAGAGGAAAACAATGTGGAAGGTCTATTGATAATCCTTAATAAGCTTCTCCTGGATAATATCTCAACTTGTAAATGGAAGATGCCTACTAGTCCCCTGACTGTTTGGGATAGAAACATTGCTACTGTTTGGAAATTTCCCAATGAGGTCCTAAGATTTGATGACTCCAAATCAATCATCAGGAAGCATACTAGATAGAGAAACCCTAAACCGCCATGGGTTAAGCTTAACTTTGATGGGGCGGCTAGGGGAGGGACGTTAGCTACTGGAGGTATAATCATGGATCATACCGACAGACTGGTAGCTGCCTATGCAGGGAAATTGAATGATCATAATAGTAACCAGGCTAAAGGCATGGCTCTCCTCTGGGGTCTTAAGATTGTGTTGTCACTTGCTGTCAAGACTTTGGATATCGAAGGTGACTCAATGCTAATTGTGGAAGCCACTAAAGGTAAGATGAAGGTGGGATGATCTCTAATAGGTATTTTGGAGGACATTTTCCCTCTCCTAAATGCTCTTCATGAATTTTCAATCTAGCATGTCTTCAGAGAAGGGAATGTGATTGCTGACAGTTTGGCAGTGGCAAGTCTTGATACTGAAGGGCTTCGGTGTTGGCAAAAAGAGGTTTCTTTTCCCACCTTGGCTCTATTGTGTTTAAAGGAAGATCTCAAACATCTAAATGTTGGGTCCTAGATGGTGCTTACTTACTTTAGCTGGGCTCCTTCTAACTTTGGTTAGAATTGGCGGGAGCTAGCTTTTGAATAATTGGCTATTATGTGAGGTGATGGATATCATATGATTTTTTGATGGCTTGTACGACCTCTTGTGGGCTGATGATATGGAAAATCTTTCTACCCTTACTAACTAATGGTGTCATCATTTTTTGAACCTCCTAAATTTTTGTGTTCAACTTTTTAAGCTTGTGGATTTCATGAGATTTTTTGTGATGGCTAAGTACTACGCTGATATCATGCCCTTACATGCTATGGGAGATTCACACAAGGGAGCTACTGCCCTTTCATGGGTTGTGATATGTGACATTTATTGCCTCTATTTTCAATTTTTCTAGTCACTTTTTGCCAGCCTTTTCCCTTTCGATGCTTCTAGAATTGACTACCAACTCTTCTGCCCTAGTTCCCCTATTCTAGTAGTCGACATCTTTGGTGTGGGCTCTATGGGTGGGGACAGAGTGTGTGTGGAGCCAAACAGGTGTGATGAGTGGAAGGTGGATGCCACTATTTGGAACATTTGTAAAGGGGGTAGAATTATGCAGTATATGGAGGCCATGACTAGTCATGATGACGGCTTGTCTAGCAAGTCTCATGGAATGAGGGTAGGGTCACCATTGGTGGCATTTCCTTTGAAGTTTCTGAGGAGGTTATTGCTAGAGCTACCGGGCTCTTGAATAGTGGTCAAACTTGGAAGAAAACTACAAAAGTTCCAGACCAGATTAGTTTGAATCATTTTTTTTGCGGCGAAGAGAAACCTGTCAAGTTGAGGGGTGGCTTTGACCACGAGGTGCTGTTGGAGCCATGGGATAGAGTTTATTTGGTGATCATGAAATATTTCACGCTGGAAGGAAGGTATGGGGTCTAATATTATTACCACTTTAATTTCCTCAACCACTTTAGGAATCATCTGCATATTTCCATTCCTTTTTTCCTGTATCATGCTCTTGATAGCACTATTGCAGAGTTTAATGAAGCCTCTATTTCTAGAAAGAATTATACTATCCTCCACCAGGGCCTTATGTCTAGGCTCTATCATTTCCATATGACAATTTTCCCTGCTCGTCCTATCACTGTGCAAGAAGTCTTGTCTCTCCCTGCTCTTGATGAAACCCCAGTTTCCTCTACTCCTCCCTTTGCTAGTATTTTGGACATGTCGGGCTCAAGTAAGAAAAAATGCCTAAAAAATATTGCCTTGAAAGCCCATCACCATGGCACTTCCCCTAGTAATGGCTTAGGGGATATGGGTAGGGAAAAAAAGTGGCTTGCCCCTACCCCACACCCTAAGGCTAAAGCTTCTAAGAAAACTAAATTCTACCTCCAACAAATTGATTCTGACATAGAGATCATTGAAGAAGCTAACACCCTCCGTAGATATCATAGACTGGTTCTTAAGCAAGACAAGGTGGGAAGTCTTAAGGAAGCTTTTGATTCGGATAAGGATAATGGGAGTGACAGTGAAAGTCTGGAGGAAATGGTGGCGAGTGGGGAAGGCCAGTCTATGTCGGTGAACAACGTGTCCCATGTGTCTAAAATCTTGAAGAAGGGCCCTTCTGGTGACAATGTGATGGAAATTACCCCATGATCCTCTAATGTGGATAAAGGAAAAGCCCCCTTGCAGGAAGATCACAAGGAAAAAGATCAGGCTAGGGAAGAAGTTGGCAAGCTGATGGGGAGATTGGTTGGAAAAAAGGGTCCAGGAGGTGTCTCAATTTTCCTTGAGGGTCATTCATAGGTCGGCCACTAGTCTTTTCTTGTTGCAGAAGGACAAGTCCATGAATGTTATTGAAGATGATGTTGGTTTCAAGGAGCTGCTTGAGTTCCCCACGATGGATTTGGAAATGACTATTCAGGATATGCTTGGAAGGAAGGAAAAGAATTAGGCTGTTGGGCCTTTTTGTTCTTGTTTATTTCTATGTCTTATTGTTTATTAATACTGTTGAACTGGTTGGACCCCTGGGGGTCTTTGAACTTATTTGGCTGGTTTCATGCTTTCATGAAGAACTTTTTTATCCTATGGTTACTGTTACTTTTTGTTTTTTGATGATGTGTTGTGGGTGATAGCTTTCTCTCTACTATCACTGTGTTGTTAATGTGCTTTCGCTGGATGGCCTTTGTTGCCTTGTACTTATGGGTCAACACCCTTGTTTGCTTCTTTTTATTTCAAAAACATTAGAATAATAATAATAAATAATAATTTAATAATTTAATGTTAAAATTCATAATATTTAATTAATAATATAATATTAAGGATAATGATAATTTACTAAGTAAAATATTAAAAAAATCATATTAATATAATAATACAATAATGGAAACAATTTAATAATAAGAATAATATAATAGTAATATCAAAATAATAATACAATATTATGAATCTAGTATAATAATTTAAATATTAATAATATATTAATACTATTATATAATAAAAATATATAACTATTATAATAATATAAAACTAACAATATATAATACTTATTTGATTTCAACCCTTATCCTAAAAATTGATCCAGAATACAATACAATATAATAATAATAATATAAATACAATATAATATAATAGATAATAATATAATAAATGTTATTACAATATACTAAAATACAATGAAACCTGTTAAGCTGTGGGGTGGCTATGACCGTGAGGCGCTCCCAGAGCCGTGGGATAGAGTTTGTATGGTGATTATGAAGTACTTTATGCTGGAAGGAAGGTATGGGGTTTACTACTATTACCACTTTAATTTCCTCAAACACCTTAGGAATCACCAACAAATCTCCATTCCGTTTTTTATGTTTCATTCTCTAGATAGTACTGTGGCAGAGTTTAATGAAGCCTCATTTTCTAGAAAGAATTATACTATCCTGCACCAAGGCCTTATGTCTAGGCTTTATAATTTTCACATGGCCCTTTGCCCTGCTCGGCCTATCACTATGCAAGAAGTCCCTTGTCTGCCCACTCTTGATGAAACCCCAGTCTCCTCTACCCCTCCCTCTTCCAGCATTTTGGATGTTTCGGGCTCGAGCAAGAAAAAATTCCTAAAAATCCTTCCTTGAAAGCCCTTCCCCATGGCACATCCCCTGCGAAGGACCTAGGGGAAAAGGGTAAAGAAAAAAAGTGTCTTGCCCCTACCCCAAGACCTAAGGCCAAAGCCTCTAAGAAAACTAAATTCTCCCTCCACCAAATTGATTATGATATTGAGATCACTGAAGAAGCTAACACCCCCCGTAGATCTAATAGACTAGTCTTTAAGCAGGACAAGGTGGGAAGTCTTAAGGAGGCTTCAGATTTGGATAATGAAAATGGGAGTGATAGCAAAAGCCAGGGGGAAAAGGTGGAGGGAAGGGAGGACCAGTCTATCTTGGTGAGTAGCGCCTCCCATGTGTCTGAAAGCTTGAAGAAGGGCCTTGCCAGTGTTAGTAAGAAGGAAGTTAAACCCCGAGCCTCTAATATGGTTGAGGAAAATGCCCCCTTAAAAGATGAACACAATAAAAAAGATAAGGCTTGGGAAGAAGTTGGCAAGCTAAAAGGGAGAATTGAGAGGCTGGAAAAAAAGGTTCAGGAGGTGTCTTGCTTTGCTCTAAAGGTCATGCATAGGTTGGCTACTAGTTTATATTTGCTGCAGAAGGACAAGTCCACGGACGATGGCAAGGAAGACGCTAGCTTTAAGGAGCTGCTCAAGTTCCTCATGACAAATTGGGAAACTTCTATTCAAGACAAACCATGCATGGAGGAAAAGAATTAGGATTTTAACTCTTTAAGTTTTTTTATTGTTTTTATATGACTTTTAGTATGTATATGCTATTTTTGACTGGTTTGACCCCTGGGGGTCTATAGAATCGACTGTTCCGTATCATGCCTACATGATGGACTCTGTTTATCTTGTTTTTAATTTTTTTTTAGGGTTTTTGATATGATTTGTTGTGGGTGATGGCTTGGTTTACTTTGTTGTCACTGTGTTGTCAATGGGTTTACTCTGGATGGCCTTGGTTGCCTTGTTTTGATGGGACAACACCCTTGTCTTTGTTGCTTTTTATATCAAAAACATAATATAATAAATATTTATAAAATATAATATTATTTAATATAAATTTATTATAATTACATTATTGTGACAATTTTGAATTAGGGAAAAAACCCTAAAACAAAACTCTATCAAATTCCACCTTCTTTTTGCTTGACATTTCTAGAAAAATCTCTTTGCATACAACTTCCATGGGGTTTTTGAGTTTGAGCTTCATCCTCTATTTCTTTTGAGGACTTTCACAAAAGGTTTTTCCAGGTAAGTGTTCATTTTAACAAACTAAGCAATGACTCTCCTATCTTCCATTTCGAATGCATGTTTTGAGCTTCTCTACCGTGGCCTTTAATGTATTTCTAGTGCATTTTATTTGCTTACATTTTGTAAAAACCCTCCTTTGTGTTGCTTGCTATCATTTGGGAGCCCTTGATTGGTCTTTTGGAGGCTTCATGTGGAGAACCTGTGGGTTTACATGTATTTTTTCAACAATGAAAAACTTGGTAAGCTTGAATCTCATACTTTCCTCTCTTTTCCTATTAATCTCAAGGTAGATTGGAGCTCAAGAAATTGTAAAATGAATGGACCTTTTTTTCTTTTCATGCTTTTTTTTTTTTCTGAAGCTCTTCATAATTTCTTGGTTGTGGCCTCACTGTGAGAGGGCTTCAAACTTTTGTCTCTTGATTGAGAAAACTTCTATGAGCTATGGCCTCTTCAACACTACCTTCTATTTTTTATATTTGATGTAAAAGAAAAGAGACATAACCCAAGTCGTGGCTCCATTTGTGCTTTTGGGTATTCATATTTTTAAGCAAGCTTAGGGTTTCATTATTTTTTGTATCGAAAAAGAGACAAGGCTTTTATTCTTTTGAAAGAAATGGAAAGATGCTACTCCTATAGATAAGGTCACGACCTCTTAAGTTTCTAAGCATTTATCAAATCTTTGTACTCTTTTGCTTTTTGAATACATGCAATATTTCCATATAAACCCTTGAGGGTTCGGCCATTTGTAAAAGCAAAGAGACTTTTCAATCCGTGGTTTCAAACTCATACTTATTTTACATTTTGACCTCCTTCTTGCTTGAAACCCCACTTCCAAATCTTGCATATTTTACACACTATGATGCTCTCTTTATTGCTGCATTTCTTCACTTTTTTGTAAGTGGTAAAAGAGGAAAAGTTGTTGTTTATTGCTGCATTCTCCATTTGGAATTGTAATTGTTCCTCACTTGTAATGAAAATGAAAGCTTTATTTTAGTCTTCTGAATTCTGAAAATGTGCAAAACAATACTTCCCTTCCCATCTTGTTTCCTTAGAAGCATCAAACACCCAATTGTAAACCCTCTTTATGAATGTTCTCTTTCAAAGTTGAACCATATCAAGACCGTGATAATTATTTTTCATTCCTTGATAATTTTATTTGTATTTTATTATTTGAAAAACCATTTTACAATGACATCAAAAATACTTTTTATTTTTAAAGATTTTCAATATTTTTAATTTTAAATACATTTATTTAAAAACTTACTTTCATATGCAATAGTAAATTTACGAAGGTTCTTTCATACTTTAAATTTTAGAAAGTTTTTATTTTATGTTTAGTAATTTAACATGCTATTTTTATATCTTATCTCTAACTAATTATTATTTTTGATTGGAAAAGATTACTTAAATAAATCTATACAAAAATTCACAAAAATTCACAAAAGATATCTTGTTTAAAAAATCTGAGATATTTTTTAATCTTAAGAATATTAATTTAGAAACTAACTTTTTATATTACTAAAGACATGCATTAATATCAATGGATTTTTAGCTTTAGTTTTAATTTTTTTCAATTTTAAAAGTATAATAAATTAGCAGTTTGAATACTGCGAAAGATTGTCTTCAAAACTCTATATATAGAGTTCTTTGTAACATATTTAATATGCAGTTTGAATATAAGTGAGTTATTTTCCAATACTATTTCAATTATTTAAGAAAATTTGAAGTTTTATGATTGTTTCCAGTATAACATAAGAGCTTTAAAGTTTTATATCTTTCAAACACAAAAAAAAAAATTTGGTTTGCAATTTCATAGACTGGTTATTGTAATAGCATTGAGACCATGCCCTTGTCCATTATTGCATTGGAGAAAGTTAAAAAAAATTGTTCAAATGTATGTAATAGCATACATTTGAACAAATAATTTTAAAAAAAAAACTATAGACATTCATTGAAATTTCGACGAACAGTTTGCGACAAACCACTAAAAATTCTGATAAATTTTCTATACATGCGACGATATTTTCGTCGCACTTTCGATGATGTATATCATCACATGCACAATCATTTTTTCAAAAGTTTTAGTGGTTAGTCGCAAACTGTTCGTCGAAATTTCAATGAATGTCTATATTTTTTCATCACAAACTGTTCATCGAAATTTTGACAAATGTCTATAATTTTTTATCAAAATTTGTGGCTATTTTTCATCACTAGATGGAGGATTTTTTTGTTGATTTTATGATGTATATTAGTTTGTCAAAAAAGCGATGAAAAAATAGCAAAAAAATTTATATGGCTATTTCATCGGTATTTCAACAATAGTTTGTCGATATTTCAACAAACATTCGTCAAAATTTGGAGTCAACTACAGTAGTGGCATAATCTTCTCAATGTAGGAAAAATGTGTAGTAGAGGATACAATATAGTGTTTTAGGATGATGGTTGTGAAATCAAAAAAGGAAAATCCAAAATATTGCTTGCAATAAGAACAAGGACATAATGAAATGTCTATTAGCTCAAATGTGCTAGTGGTAAGTGCTTTATAACTCAAATCAATGAAAGTTGGCTATGGAATAAAATAATGGGTCATCAATTTTGATAGCCTAGTGAAGATTAGCTCTACTCATGTTGTGAGATATTTTCCAAGGATTACAAAGCTTATAAATGTAATTTACAGAGTGTTAGTTTGGAAAATAAACAAGGAACGGGTTCAAAACTAAGGAACATTCTACTACAAGACCTTTAGAGTTGGTACATATAGACTTATGTGGACCTACCAAAATAAGAAGCCCTCAAGGTGATAGGTATTTTATGTTGTTAATTGATGATTACTCTAGAATGACTTGGGTGAATTTTCATAAAGAAAAGTCAGAAGATCTAGATAAGTTTAAAGCATTTTAACCTATGGCTGAGAGTGAAAAGGATTTGAAAATCAAGTGCTTAAGGTATGATAGAGGTGGTGAGTTCACTTCAAATGTGTTTTATAGTTTCTATGAAGATCAAGGGATAAAAAGAAATTTATCAACTCCTAGGTCTCCACAATAGAATGGGGTTGTGGAGAGGAAGAACATGATAGTTCAAGAGGCAACACAAATCATGTTGAAGGAAGTAAATCTACCTAGTGTCTCTTGGAGAGAAGTTATTTATACCACAGTTTATATTCTCAGCAAAGGACAAGCAAGAGTAAATCGTTCAAAGACCCCCTATGAGCTATGGTATGAAAAAACTCCTATTGTGAAATATCTTATACTATTTGGAAGTAGATTTATATCATGAGGGATAAAGAAAACTTAGGAAAGTTTGATGCAAGATCAAATGAACGAATCTTTCTTGGATAATCTACAAAGAGCAAGGCATACAAGTGCTACAACAAGAGGCTAAAGAAGATAATTGAAAGTGAAAGTGTTAAAGTGGATGAAGAATCACATCAGAGCTTAGCGTTGATAGAAGGGTACGAATATGAAGAATCCCTTTGCAAATAAGAAGAAAAAGAAGAAAAAAGGGATTCTAGTGGAAGAGGAAGAAGCTTTGAAAAAAACCCTAAGACTCCTAAGTATGTGCAAAAAAATCATTTTGAGGATCAAATATTTGGAGACAAAATCAAAGGTGTGATGACAAGAAGAAAAGCTGATATGGTAGAGGAACAAGTAATTTTTTGTCTAATTTCTAAGATATAACCTAAAATAGTTACTGAAGTATGCATAGATGAAAATTGGATCAATGTTATGAAAGAATAACAAAGGTAGATTGAGAAGAATCAAATATAGAAACGGTCCCAAGATAAGCAAACAAGAATGTGATAGGAACTAAATGGGTTTTCAACAATAAGTTGAATGAGGATGGATAATTTATTAAAAACAAGGCTAGACTTGTGTGTAAATTCTACTCACAAGTGGATGGAATAGATTTTGAATAGAATTTTTCTCTAGTAGCAAGAATGGAGGATATTGGAATGTTTTTGGATTTTTCAGCATATAAAGACTTCAAGACTTATCAAATGGATATAAATTCTGCATTTTTGAATGTTGAGTTAGAAGAGGAAGTTTACATTGAACAATTGAAAGGTTTTTAGTTATTAGAAGATCTAATATGGTCTATAGGTTGAAGAGGGAATTATATGGGCTCAAACATGCTCCTAGAGCCTAGTATGTGAGATTGGACAAATACTTACTACAACAAGGATTCAAAAAGGGAACCATAGAGAATAATATTTACTTCAAAGTTGAGAAAGATCAAATCCTAATTGTGGCTATGTATGTTGATAATATAATATTTGGAGGAAATGAGACCATGTGTAAGAATTTTGCAGAGGAGATGCAAAATGATTTTGAAATGTCAATGCTTGGGGAGATGCCTTTCTTCCTTGGGCTACAAATTAGTCAATTAGAAAAAGGTATATCCATTTCACAATTAAAATATGTAAATGAAATATTAAAGAAGTTTGGGATGGAGGATTCTAAACTAGTATGTAATCCCATGGTTACCTGTTGTAAGTTAAGAAAAAATGATGAATCTCCTAAGATAAATCCAACTGAGCATAGATCCATGATGTATGGATTACTATATCTAACTACAACTAGCTTGATATTATACATGCAACAATGTCTTGTGGCAAGATTTCAAGAAGATTCTGAAAAAGTCACATGTGGCAACAATCAAAAGGATATTCATATATTTGAAGGGCACTCTAGACTTTGGTCTATGGTATTATAAGGATAATAATTTCCCTGTAAGTGTTTGTACAAATATTGATTGGGTAGGTTGTGGGTGAGTGCAAGATCATGGTCGTCCAAAAAGTGGTGATATGAAAAAAAATGGTTGAATTTTTCCTATCCAAATTTGATGAAATGAAAAGGATTTATTGAGAAAGTTTTCAGCTTTCCAAAAATATAATATTTTCATTTTTCTGAATTAAAAAAAAAAAATTATTATTGATTTTCTACATACATTCTGACTAAAGTCGTGATTGATAGGCTGATTGAAAAACATCTATAATTATTGAATAATTTCACATTTTTTGAATCGAAAAGATACAACACATATTATGCTTCCCATACTATAGGATAAAAAAAGAAAAATTGAATTTCATAAAATTTTGACCAAGTTATGGTGGCCAAACAAACAAGTTTCAATATTTAAAAAAAAAATTAATGAAAAATTCATAACTAATTATTTAATTGAAAAAAAAATTACAAAAAAAAATTGGCACATCCACGCATGTGTCTACTACTTATATTGAAAGTTTCAAAATAATATTATTTTTTTCTTGTACTTAGGTTGGTCAGACATACACCTGCTTTTTATTTTTTCCTAAAAAAATAGTGCTACTGCATTGAAATTTCAAATTTTCAACAAATAGATTTACCTTTTTCCAAAAAAGGAATAGTATCTTAGAAACTACATTCAATTTTCTCCAAAATTTTTTTTTACATATTTTTCAAATTATGTTAATAACTTATTCAAAATTTTATGTCAAGTTGCCTAACTCTATTTTTTTGAATTTTTATTTCCTCTTAAGGGCCTAGTTTGGACCCCCATGATCCTGCACTGACCCTTGTGTGGATGACAGATTAAGTACAAGTGGAGGTGCTTTATTCCTTGTAAATAGGCTAGTTTCTTGGATAAGTAAGAAGCATGATTCAATGTCATTATCTACTATAAAGGTAGAATATATTTCTATAGCATCTTAATATACACAAGTGCTATAGATGAAGTAGAGATTGAAAGATATCATAATATCATATGATGAACCTATTCCTATCTTGTGTGATAATACAAGTGCTATCAACACTTCAAACTTTTTGGTAATGCATTCAATAAAAAATCATATCTCTATCCAGTATCACTTTATAAGAGAGAAAGTTACTAAGAAGGAAGTGAAGTTGGAGTATGTGCCTTAAAAGGATCAAATAGTAGAAATTTTCACAAAGGCTCTTCCAAAAGATACATTTCAGTATCTTAGACATAAGCTAGGGGTTATTTCCCCTCCTTTCAACTAGATAGATAAGATATATATATAGTGTGGTATGAAATGATATATATGTGATCATGTGTTGAGATCTGAGTGTGAGCATGAATGCCTAAGACTACTATAAGTAGTGAGAAGAAGGCGTCTATAGTTTAAGTGTGTTGGAAGTTGTTGGTGGCAGTGAACCGAAGGTAACCGATGGTAAAGAGACATTGTGGTGGATTCTCTAATTTATTTGAGGTAGTGAACCTCTTTGTAATTGTTTCTTTGTGATCTAAAAGAAGTGGTCTTCCTAGGTAGTAAGCCTTTTTCTTTTTGAATAGTGAGTCCCCTAGGAAGTGAGCCCTAGGTAGTGATCCTCTTGTAATTGGTTTTTGTTTTTATATAGTGAGTTAATTCTCACCATGGTTTTTCCCGTATAGGGTTTTCCACATAAAATCTGCCATTCTTTTATGAATTATTATGAACTTATTGTTGTTTAATTTGTTTACATTCATGATAATAATTAATAAGGGTTTGAATGTTTTAATGCACAACTGATTCACCCACCCTCTTAATTATCCTATGTGGCTAACAAGGTGCATAGTGTCCTACTCTATCCTACTCAATTGTCCAAATTTTCCTATGACATTTTATGTTTTTTGTATTCACATCAAAATAATAAATTACACTATTAGCCTAGTTAGAGCATTGTATTTCATCATTAGAAAATTTCTATATTTGGTCAAAGGTTGGTTGAATCACCTTTTAGGTTGTAAGTCAATCACATGCCTTATAAAATCCATCAAACCCCCACTACCACTCAAATCTTTAATGAAACCTTTTGAAGTTCATAAACTGTAGGGTCAAATATTAGGGTTTATTTTTTCTGTGTTTTATTTTGGTGAACCTAACTTTTAAACATTATATACCTTCTAAAATTCACCCTAGATCTAGATTTTTCATTCTATCAATTTTCATTTCTCATTTAGGGTTTCATGTTTACATAATAAAAAGTCATAAAAATCTAAAAATTACATATCATATTGTATCATAGGTTGTAATAGGTTTTGTTTCAGTCATCTTAGATCATATCTATGTTGCAAGGTGTGCACCCTCAGTCTCCTTGTTTTGTGCAACACAATTCTTGGGTTAGTTACATGGCTTAATTGCCTCCCATGGATTCATTAACTTTGGTGGTTGTGTCGAGCATTAACAAGTCAATCTTTTGGTGCAACAACCATCTTTGCAACAATTGGTATTAGACCCTAGGTCATGGGCTCAAACCCCTTGCTTGCACTAGGGGGGATTGTTGCAAGGTGTGTGCCCTTGGTCTACTTGGGATGTACAACAAAACACTCAAGTTCATGACATGGCTTAATCACCTCTCGTGAATTCATTAACTCTAGAAATTGTATCAGGCATTATTAGGGAAATATTTTGGTGCAATGAAAACCATCTTTGTAACAATCTATATTCAATTTGAATTCATTAGTTTGTTAAAAATATGAAAGTGTTCATTGAATTCAAATTGCATCTTTCATTTAAGCCAAAAAGTGAAAAATTGCATAGTTTTGTTTCAAAGTTGCATCAAATTATCATTCTCAACAAATTACATCTTCAAATCAATTAATAATTATGTCTTAGATCTAAAAATTGCATTTCAAAGTGTCAATTCTTTTTCAAACATTTTTCACATTCTTGCATACTTGCATTCTTCAATTTCGTAGTCATAATATAACAAAAATTTCCAAAAATATTCACCATCAAAACTATCTTTACATAGAACTAAGAACGTTAAATAGTAACAAGCAGATTCAAATTTTAAATTTTTCAATACCCCACCTAGGACATTTGCACCCTAGGCACCTCTATCTTTCTTTTTCTACTTGAAATTAGTCTTAGATATCTATTTGTGTTTTCAGTAGGATTTTGTTGTCTAAATTCTATTTTTGCATTTCAAAATTGACATTTTGCATTCAACATTGTTGCACATTTTCACTCTTAATTCCATAAACAAAAAATTGCAAAAATCTATAAAATATTCACTGTTACACCTATTTGAACACATAATAAAAAACCTTAAACAAGACCATAAATAGTCAAAATTTGAATTTTCAAAAACCTTTTATAGGACATAGGTGCCTTGGGAAACTTTTTCTTACCTTTTTGAGCTCATATTTCTATGACAAATCTCTCTTGATGTCCTCTATCTAGATATAGTATCTATTTTTTAATTAAGTTTACAACACTATCTGATTTTGATCATTTCACCCACAAGAAAAGTAACATGTTTCCTTTTCAAAGGTGGTTTTGATATGGTAAATCACGGCTTGTATAAGTATAATCTCCCTACTTATGATTATAATCTAGGGAAATGAAATAGGTCATTAATAAGCATGTTAGTTGTTCTCCCAATATCTCTCATAGTTGTGAGAGTATCTTGGCGAAAGAGAATAAAATCATTGATACATTTCTCAATATCACTTTACCTATTCTTCACCTATCTCCCAATATCTCCCCTACTTGTGAGAATTTTTTGGTGCAAGAGGATGCAATAACGAAGAATCATGAAAATCATAATTTTTCTTCTTTAGATACCTCTCCTACTTGTGAAGAAGGTATCTTGGTGTTACAAGATCCAACTAGTGAGTGTCATGAGAATATTTTTTTTTTCTCTCCCAAAACCTTTCCTACTTGGGAAGATATTATGTCACAAGAGGATGAAATCATTGACAAATTTCTTAATATCACATTACCTAGTCTTCATTAATCTCCCAACATATTTCTCACTTTTTATAATGTTTTGGTGCAAGATGATGCAATTATAGATAATCATGAAAATCATAGTTTTCCTTCTCCTGATACCTCTCCTACTTGTTATGAAGGTATCTTGGTGTTAGAAGATCCAATCATTGATTATCATAACAATTTTGTTTCTCCCTCCCCCAATGCTTCCCCCACTTGGGAAGATATTATGGCATAATAAGATGACATCATTGATACATTGAGGTTAAATCCATTGATTATCAATAGAATATTGTCAACAAGAAATTAAATCCATTGAGGTTATGACCACACAAGTTACTATTACATCTCCTTTTATTATTGGACCTCCTCAAACTCCTTTTGGACCTCCTAATTCACCTCTCATCATAGGACCTCTTAAACCCTAAGTTCTATCTTAAAATTCACAAAATAACTTACTAGTAATCATGTGTCACAACAAACAAGTTATCATACTATAGCTCACACAGTTAACACTAGAAATAATAAGCAACCAAAAAAAATCCAACATCCATCCCATTGCCTCAACCATATCTCCCAACTACACCTAACATTCCATAGCATAGTGGTAAAGAATTTGAACTTGTTGAGCAACTTTGTAACACTCCTACTAAGATATCATTATAGAATTTGATTCAAACATCACCTAATTACCATGCCATGCTTCAAAATACTTTGCAAGACATTTTTATTATTGAAAGGTGCAAGACAACTGAGAAGGGGGGGTGAATCAGCTGTCACCAAAATCAAACTCAAATCTTAAACACTTATCAATTTCTTATCCACTTATTTCTATTATTAAGTATGAACATGAAATGCAAATAACATAAAGTAAAGATAACACAAAAAACACTAGATATACATGGAAAACATAATGAGGGAAAAACCACAATGAGGATTAACTCACAATATAAAGTAGTTCCAAAACTAAATATAGCAGGCTCACTACCTATAGAAAGGACTCACTGTCTAATAGGGAGGCTCACTTCCTACAAAAAGGTTACAATATTGAGGTGGCTTCACAACCAAAATGAACTAATAAGAGAACACCTAACAAGTGCTAATTCAGTTCTAGTAATGCTCACTAAATAGACTTGACACATTTCATCTTCTCACTTCTTCACATTCACACCATACTGCTCTCTCAAAATCACACCAACAATCTCAAAATGATCTAGCATATATATCCAATTCATCCACAAGCATCAATTACGTCATCCTAATTAGATGCAATCTTTATTTACCAAAGAGGATAATTGTCGGCTTCAAGTTAGTACAAAAATTCTCCAAAAAATACTCCAAGCATGTAGCACACCACAATATGTCAACATGGACCATAGATAGGTCACACACATATCCGAAACACAGATTAATCTACTTCAATGTCAACTATACATTAGGTCAGCCATAGTAGACCTAATAACAAAAAGTAATCAATAGAATAATGCCAACTCGCCATACGAGCATGTGAGTATACAAGATTTTGAACATACAATCTTCCAATGACCAAAAACCATTTCCCAAATCTATAAGTAGAAATAATCAACCACAGAGGATTGTGGACCAAAATTCCAACACCAGCCTAAGATTCAACTAGTCAACACTGTTCCAATCAACATTCTGCTACTCATAAATTCTTATATAAAGATAAGCACCAACAACCATCAAGAACATGGATGTAGATATATGTATCAAACAAAATATCAGAGGATGTAAACTGGTTCTTTATACTAGTTTAGAGTACCAAATCAAACTAACAACTAAAACATCATGGTGACATCAATGACAATACAAATATTGCACAACTAAATATTCTTCTTCATTCTTCCAACAATCCCCCCCTTTTCATTGATGGCAACATGTGCCAAAATTTACAAAACACAACATTTTCTCCTCCTATCACCATTATACTCTTCTCTCCCATTTTGACATCAATGGAAAAGGGAAATCAAAAATAGGATGTAGACGTATGTTCATGAGGCCAATGTATATACAGAGGAATTCTAACTTCCCATTCCAAACATTCAAGTGAAAATAACGCTTTTTACATGAAATATTTTCTTGTACCTTTCTCTTATGATCAAAAGAATCCTTTTCCAAGCAAACACTTCCAAAGTCATTCTTGCACTCATACCATCCAATAAAGACAACTACGTAAAAGAGGATGTATGGTCCAAAGAAAAACATTGTTATTCACAATCTTCTACATCAAAGAGTATTTCGAAGAGATGATCCAACTGGACCTTAGCAATTTCTTTAATTAACCAAAAAGTTTTAACTAAGTCTTCCCTCTATCTTTGAGCAGTTGGCAACTCCACTTTCAATTCACTGACTCTTATTCTTTGTTTTCCATTTTTTTCTTTGAAGAAATCAAATCTTTTTCCAATGTCATTTATCTTAGACTCAATAGCTTCAATTCTGCTTCTAAAATTATCAATAGTTGTAGGCCACCAATGACAATACCTGTAGATTTCAGATATTTCCTTAACACATTCTCTTGTCTCATCAATGTGTTTGGATAACATTTTTTTTGATTTGACACATCTTCTCTCAATCATAGCTTCAAACTTATGTCCTTCAGGTCCTTCTAGCAATATTATTTCTTCAATAACTTCTACTAGATCATCCAGTAATGAGTCAAACACATCTGAAACTATAATACCCTTTTTGTGCAAATGATCAACCAACACATCATCAATTTTAAGTCTCTTGATTGGAGAGCAGGCACACCACATTTCACCAACGTTCTTCATATCACCTTTATCTAACATCGTCCAAATGTCCTCAAGATCAAACTCAGGCATATATTCTTCTTCATTCTTCTCTTCTTCTGGGATAGTGACGAAATCTTTTGTGATAGTTTTTCTCCTTTTAGATTCTAGAGGGGGACCACCAATAACAACTTCCAATTCTTTCTTACCAGAAGGGGAACCCTCTTCAAACTGACTAGACACTAACATACCAGAGCATAGATCCGTTTGTAGGGATGAAAAATAGATTTTGCATGCACTAACTTTATCCTCCAAACATTCTGAGTACCTATAAACTTGTCTTCCAATAGGAATGCTAGATTCCCACTTAACATTCTCTTTTCTCGGTAGTGAAATCGAAAAGTAAAATACCAGACATATAAGCAAAGATCCAAACTGAAAAGGATAACCCTCAACCAAAGAAATTCTGACATTTTCAATTAGGTTTTCTAGTAATAGGCTACATAAATCAAACTACTTGTTTTCCTTCACCATCATGTGTGCAAGATATACAACAATAGCTGAAGTTACGATTTATGAAATAGATTTTATAAGAGATGTTGTACGCAACATACCTTACTATAGGATCAACAATAGTATTTATCAGTAGAGCTCGAGGGTATTTGTCGACACTAGTAAGTTCCTCCACATCTCTATATTTCACTATTTTCTTCCCAGGGAGGTCACCAACACTGCACAAGCCAATAATAGATTCAATTACCTCCTTTGTGATTGGATAGGGTTTGTCCAAAATAATGCCACCATCCCTGAATTGACTTAGTAGGAACAAAATAGATTCTTTGTCAGCAAACTAGGGAAATTCTCCCTATAAATCCATGCCTAGGGTATTTACATTCTGCAATTCATTTTTCTTCAACCCTAGTTTCATTTCCTTCATTTTCCGATGATCAAACTCTTCCAACTCAACACCCTTCAGCCTCAACAAAATACAAATATTTCCACTCGATCCTTTGACCACAAATTCCATCATTGTGCTTATCTACTTCAAATTTTTCTTGCTCAACGAAACTTCTTCATTTTTCCCCCTTTTGTAAACAGAGAGAGATGAACTTGAAAACTTATGACTTTTATTCTTAATTATAAATATTTCTCCAGATTACCTCAATTCACTCCAAATTGCTTCAAGGTCACTTCAAGATTGCTCCAAATCATTCTTCAAACTCTTCGATTGCACAAATGATCAAAAGTGACTTATGAATTTTTCTTTATACACCATTGCATTGTCCTAACTCACATTAAATGTGGTAGGTTTCAAAAAGTTGATAAAAACCCTATTTCATTGCACTGATAAACCCTAAATCAATCTACAAATGAACATGCTTGCGTATTTTCTTCTAGTTTATTTTCCATAACCTCTATTTACTCATTCTCTACAACATATCCTCATGCCAACATCTGAAATGCCATGTATCTAGGGGGTTCAAATGATTTTTCTATTAATTCTCCCTTAAGACCATGCTAGATCTAATTCCTAGAGGGATTGTTTGCACCAGATGAGGGCACATGCACATCTATCATCTCTATCTCTTCTTCTTTCTTCCTCCATATCTTATTTGTTTCTTGCTCCAGCTCATCTTTGTCAATTTTCTTCACTGGCTCATTCTTCTCTACTAGAGAAAACTTATTTTCCTTTTCACTTCTACAAACTCTTGAGATATGTCTGGGTTTGTTGCAGTTATAATAGACAACACTTTTTTTGATTTGTCTAACCTCCATTAACCCTTGATCTACATTGATTTTCTTTGTGTCTAAACTTTTTACATATATAGCAATAACCATCAAAAGATTGATTCATTCTGCCTCCATTAAATCCTATTCATCATTACTTAACTAATCATTCTCACCTAAGATCTACATTCAATAGCTTTATGTCCAAATTTCTTGCATGTAAAACATTATCCAGAGAAGGAACCAGAATACTAATTCATTCTAATTTTGCACTCGGTTGCCTTATGACCAAATTTATTACATGAAAATAAAATTCCATTGAAAGATGGGTACCTTAGAGCATTTGGTTGTTTGATAGGCAGTCTTCTAACAAAGTTTATTTTCTACTTCCCTTTGTTTTGAGTCTTTTTTGAACTTTCACCTATTTCATTCCCCAAGCCACCTTTTTCTTTACTTGGTTTCTATCCTACAATCAATTTATCAAGCTTGTCGAAGATAGATTTGAAATTATTTTCATAGATTTTTTTTTCTCTAGTTCTAATTTCAGGTTCACCACCTCTTGTTCAAGTCTACTACATTCACTAGTCTTGCTTTGCACCACTATATTCAGGCACTCTTCAATTCTCTTCTTTTCTTCCACTAGCACATTCAATCTGATGGTTTCTTGTTTCTATTGCTCACTCACTTCTTTATGTATTTCTTTGAATTTCTTCAATTTCTCTTTCAATTTCCACAAACATTCATTTCCCAAATCAACATTTTCTTTCAAATATCTGTTTTCATTTTCATCCTTGTCAGGATCTTCAAGTGTAGCCCAAAGCTCTTCTTTATCATCCATTTGTTCAAATTTCAAGATCTTCCTCAAGCAGTTAAGCTTTTCACCAAGGAATCAAATTTTTTATACCAATTTTTGAAAGGCGCAAGACAATTGAGAGGGGGGTTGAATTAGTTGTCACCAAAATCAAATTCAAATCTCACACTTATCAATTTATTATCCACTTATTTTTTTTATTAAGTATAAAAATGAAATGTAGATAACAGAAAGAAAAGATAGCACAAAAAACACTAGATATACATGGAAAACCTAATGAGGGAAAAACCATGATGAGGATTAACTCATAGTATAAAGTAGTTCCAAAATTGAATATAACAGGCTCACTATCAAGGGCTCACTGCCCAGATACAAAAGCTCACTACGTACAGAAAGGACTCACTATCTAACAAAAAGGACTCACTATCCAATAGGGAGGCTCACTTCCTACAAAAAGGTTAAAATACTAAGGTGGCATCACAGCCAAAATGGACTAATAAGAGAACACCTAATAAATGTTGATTCAATTTTGGTAATGCGCAGTAAATAGACTTGACACACTTCATCTTTGTACTTCTTCAAATTCACACCAACAATCTCAAAACGATCCAACATATATATATGATTCATCCACAATTATCAATTAGGTTGGCCTAATTAGATGCAATCTTTATTTACCAAAAAGGCTAAATGTCAGCTCCAAGTTAGTACAAAACTTCTCGAAAAAATATTCCAAGCATGTAGCATGCCACAATATGTTGGCATGGACCAAAGATAGGTAACACATATATCCGCAACATAGATTGATCCACTTCAATATCAACTATACATTAGGTTGGCCAGGGATAGACCTAATAACAAAAAGTAATCAACAAAATAATGCCAACTCACCATACGAGCATATGAGCACACAAGATTCTAAACTAACAATCTTCCAATGTCCAAAAACCATTTCCAAAATCCACAAATAGAAACAATCAACCATGGAGGATTGCAAACCAAAATACCAACACTAGTCTAAGATTCAACCAGTCAACACTGTTCCAATCAACATTGTGATACTCATAACTTCTGATATAAAGATAAGCCCTAGCAACCATTAGGAACATGGACTTAGGTACATGTAGCAACCAAAATATTGGAATATGTAAACTAGTTCTTCATACTAGTTCAGAGTACTGGATCAAACTAACAACCAAAAAATCATGATGGCATCAATGACAACGCAAATTCTACACATCTAAACGTTCTTCTTCATTCTTTCAACAATTATCCCTCCTAGTGCAAAAATAAATGATGTGGTAGCTTTGACTGAAAATATGAATTCATCATACTTGGACATTGTCTTTCATCAAAATGAATTACCTCCTTTAGAAACACAAAAAAAAATGATGCTTCAATGATAGTGGCTATTATTAATAGGGTTGGGATTAGATGCACCCTTATTGACAATGGTTCAGGGATTAATGTTTGTAGTGTAAATATATTGGATAAAATTGGAGTAGACAAAAAAATAATTCAACCCATTGATTTATCTATCAAAGTTTTTGATAATGTGGGAAGATAATTGTTTGGTGTGATAACATTACCTATCAAAGTTGGAAAGGTTTTGTTATAAAATCCCATCCATGTCATGCCCCATGATCTTTCATATAATATTATCTTGGGTAGACCACAAATCCATGAGATGAAAGGAGTGACTTCAATGCTAATCATTCAATGAAGTACATATACACCAATAAGGTTTACACGATAAAGCTGATTCAAAGTTTGAAAATTATTTACAAATTGAAATAGGAATGAGGAATCCTCTTAGAAAATTGACTTCAACTACAAAATTAGAACCTTCACAAGTTGAGGATAAAGATAAATGTCTTTAAAATGTGACAAAGTTGTTGGATGATGATTGGGGTTCATTATATTTTACACCTACATTCATGGGTGAATACAAGATTACACAAATCAAAAAAAGAGAAAGAAAAAATAATGGTATCAATACAATCTATCATTGAATCATCAAAAACATCAAAATTTAAAGCAAAGAGGGAAAAAAATACACATCCACTTATTATGAAGATGATCATGAAGAACCACCTTCTTCAAAAGCAATGGAAGCAATTTATGGAAAAGGTTATCAACTTTTAAAACAATTTGGCTAGAATGGAAAAGGATGTGGTGTAAAAGAGCAAGGAATTCATGTCCCCATAGATCCTAAAACACAAGAAACAAAAATAGTTCTTGGTTATTATCCCTCAAAAGAAAAGAAAAAGCATCGAAGAAACCTTTGCTTAATGTTAATGTCATCACACAAACCACTCCTAGGATACATATAAATAAAGGTCATGATATTGCTTCATCTTCAAACACATGTTTTATTATTGATTGGGGTTCATTAGATTTTACACCCTCCTTTATGGGAGAGTACAAAATATCACAATCTAAACCTAAAGAATCTTGTGTGTGTATGACATCTTATCATAAGAAAGCAAGGTTCTCTTCACAAAAGAAAGAAATGTCTTCTACTATTGATCAAGAGAATATATTTATGAGGCTTCTCCAATCCATCCTAGTTACTCTTCCTCCATGAAAATGAAATAAATTATACAAAAAGATCTCATTTTGTACATATCATCGAGTGCATGGTCATTCTACCAATGAATGTTAGGCATTGAGTAATAAAATACAACTTACGAATTTCAATGCTCTTCCTTGTGTTGATGCACATAATTCCTCTAATCAATAAATATCTTCATCCTATCATGTTTCTCATCATTAAGTGGAATTTGTAGCTTTATGTTTTTCTCTCATTACCATTCATGATGGTATAATCTTAAGTGCAACCTTATTTTTCAAGGAAACAACATGATACTCCTTGGTGTGGTTGCCCTTGTCTCTACACTTGTGGGGAAATGATAACTTGTTTTGGAGAGGCACACATTATTTTTCAAGGATCCCCTCTCCCCCTCTTTCTTGTTAAAATACCAACATAGAAAGTATGTTTAGATTTTAAGGGGGGTATACATTGGAATTATTTGCTTCACTATGTTCACACATGTTGGACATAGTGGTGCATTGACACTAGAATTTTTGTTCCAAATTATTCACAAATTTTGAATTGGGTGTGGCTTTGGCATATAATTTTGATAATTTGGTAGCACCTTATTAGAGTTATCGGGGAATATAACTTTGGGTATGGTTATGGGTACACACCTAGTGAAAAATGATCCTCACTAAACCAAGTATATTTCTCATTTTTCTACCCTATCTTGGGGTCTCACCTAGTGAAAATGGTCCTCAATAGCCTATGTTCCTTCCTATTTGTGATTCACCTAGAAAATATCAAACTTTTCTATTGTGTGAGTCATTATTGCCTTTTGTATGGGTCATATCATAATATAACTTGCTTGTCCATACCCTCTTTTTGCATTCCATGTTGACATTGAATGTTTGTGTATGTTGTATTACTACATATTACATATGTGTGTTCCTTTGTGACTATGTTTTTCATGGGATCTTGGATCTTGGGTGCTTAGCCACCCCTAGATCCTCAGTCATCCTATCTCTTCAACATTTTTACAATTAGACCCCTCTTGACATAGATTTTCTACTTTAGTGTGAGTCTAAGCATAAGTTCATACTCTCACTAAAGTGGGGGCTAAATGTAGCATCATAAATTATTACCTATAAAATTTCACCTTAAATTATTGGACCTAATTGAGTATTTAATTTCCTAAATTTTGCATTCTATGGCCCATTCTTGATAATTTCTAAGGAATTATAGGTGGTAATCAATTGCATTTATCTAATACATTTCCCCCAACACCAACTATGCTATAAAATAGGTCCATGACACTCACACCCTAGGCATGAGTATCCTCCTATTTTCCCTCCAAATTAAAATATGTTACTTACGGAAATTTAACATTTGAATTGCGACTCTCCAAAGTCAGCCATCAAGATCTAATTTTTGGGAAATTGAATAGATACCTATAAATACCTAGTTATTGCATCATTTTCAAACCTAAGTAGGAAATTATTGGGTATGTGCAGGATCATCATGGAAAAAATAGGCCCTTAAGTGGCAAAAAATTTAGAAAAATCAGAGTTAGGAAACTTGCCGTAAAAATTTGAATAAGTTATCTATATTATTTCAAAAATATGTAAGAATAGAATCTATAGAAAATATAATATAGTTTCTAAACTACTAGGTTTATTTTATTTATTTTTAAATCTATTTGGTGGAAATTTGAAATTTCAATGTAGTAGTACTTAAATTTCAGGGAAAAATAAGAAGTAGGTGTCTATCTGACCACCCTAACCACAATAAAATGATAATGTTTTTTTTTATAATATTTTAGATATAAGTAGAGGACTCATGTACAGATGTGATGCATATTTTTTTGTATTTTTTTCCAAGTAAATAATTAATTATGAATTTTTTATTACAACTTTTTAAAAATATAAAAACTCATATGTCTGACCACCTTAACTTGGTCAAAACTTCATGAAATTTATTTTTTCTTTTTTAATCCAATAGTATGTAAAGCATAGAATGTGACACATGCTTCAAATTCAAAAAATGTGATACTGTTTGAAAGCTATATATGTTTTTCAATCAGCCTATCAATTAGGACTTTAGTCGTAATTCAAATAGAAAATGAATAATAATTATTAATTAAATTCAAAGTAAAGGATAATTTATATTGGTGGAAATCTAAGAATCTCCTTTAAAACCCTTTTCATTTCATCAATTTTGGGTAAAAAAAGTCATCAGCCACATACCCTACACATACCCATCATATCGTCACTTTTTGGCCCATCATGATCCTGCACATGCCCTATTGGAAAATTTATGATCAAGAGCACTATTGAGCAAGTCAATAACAATATTTCAAAGCTTCATTGCAATAATTCAAGATCCAAGAATTCATGGTGTTGTTATGTAAGTTATTTCATGTTACATTGTCATGTTATTTGTGAGGGCTAACCCTTTGTAGGTCTCCAAGTAATTAAAGCATTCAAGCATCCAAGTAGATCAAAAAAACAAGATCTAAGACCTTGAGGTGATGTACATGAATTTAGTCCTTCAAAGAATCCATAGAAGGGTGGTGAGTTGTAACACTTTGTGATTACATCATTCCTTCCTATTCATTATCCATTTATCATTGACATTGCCATTGTGAAAGTGGAAACACTTACACAGGGTTTGACTAAGACGAGCCCCTAAAATGTCCCAACATTTCATCTCTTTGTGAATGTGCAGATCTTAGGTTTGAAGAAGATTGAAAGTAGTTTGAATAAAAATGTCCATTGTTGCATTTGAAGGCATGCATCTTGTTAAACAATGAAAAATCAATTACAAAAATATCCAGAAGTGTTCTAGCAAATTTGTAGGCAAAAATATGAAGCTCAGATCTAACATTAGAGGAACCTAAAAATAAATCCAAATAAGCATACAAGGACACTCATTCCCTAGGTGTGAGTGTACCCAAAAATCATACTCAAATTTGAAACATAGGTGTATAGTGTCCTACTCTATCCTTCTGAATTATCCAAATTTTCCTGACTTTCTATATTTTTTGTATTCACATTAGAATAGTAAATTGCACTATTAGCCTAGTTAGATCATTGAATTTCATCATTAAGACATTTCCAAATTTGGTCAAAGGTTGTTTGACTCACCTTTTAGGCTATAATTCAATCACATACCTTATCAAATCCATCAACCCCCACTACTAGACTCAAATATTTAATGAAACCTTTTGAAAAAGTGCCTAAGCCCTAGGGTCAAATTTTAGGGTTTACATTTTTCTATGTTTCAACATTATGTGCTTCCTTTCATGGACTCAAATTGGTCCTATTTTACCCTCACATACTTCCTCCAACTAGCACATGCTTCCCTTCTCTGGTATAAATACTCAAACATTAATTACAATCAATCAATAGACACAAACCATACTCTATCACTTTTAACTTTTTGTTTGTTGAAGCTCAACCTTTGAAACTCTTGAATCTGATATATTATGGATAACCTTACTCTAGTTCCAAACTGCAAGCCACAATATTCAATTGTGGTAGAGTGTAGAGCCAAATACTATGACAATTTGATACAATATATCTTCTACTTCTAAGTAGAAGACCTTAGAATACTACTGCAAACACTTCCAAGCTATCTCCAACTATAATAAATACAAGATGATATTACAAACATGCTACAATAGATCTTCACAAGTTTCCCTTTTCTCAATAATGATAACATTAAAAAATTTCAATTGATCTTGCCACTTGTCATAGTGCTTATTGATTTCAAATGCTCAAACATGATATGATAGAGGTAATTAACTTTAATTCTCACTAATATTTGAACCTTTAGAAAATTCATTTGACACCACACCTCTAACATTACACCTTCAGAATCAATGCAACATATGTTTAACACTAACATCAAGATCAAACATACAAGCACATTCCCTCAACAAATTAGGAAAAATCAATTATTTTTAGATAGATAAAGTTTTTAGAGCTTATGCTGATATGGAAGAAACTACAAGCTATAATGGTCCTATAAAAATATTGAAATTATAAAATCCCTAATTTTTAGTCAAGGGAACCCACACCCCTAACTAGCCTATTTAAATCCAAATTTGAATGCCATTTTCTTATGTTCTGCTCTCTTCTTTTTTATTTCCTATTTATGTTCTTTAATTCTATGTTTTTCTAAATTAGTGATAGTTTGATGTACTTGCATAGTTGACCTAATATTCAATCACAAATATCACACACATCACATCAATTCACATCATTCAACTATAAACCAACCTAAAGGGGACCAAAACCATGATCAACCATTGTAGCTCTTCCTTGAGGACCATAGCCAAGTGGTCTTTTATGATCATTTTTGTGTCCTTCAAATTTTCAAAAGCTGAAAAGTGTGATTTAGGCCCTAGATCCATTTTAGAACATCACATTTTGGTGAACCCGACATTTCTTACAGTTGTAATATTTTTTATTTACATGTTTATTTATCTAAAATCCAAATGAACAATAGGTGTTTTGAAAATATCATTATTTAACGTGCACTCATGTAATGTTAAAAATTGGAAAAGTAAGGCTTTGCATATCTTTATTCCTTTCATAAACTTAAAGGTTGTATATTTTTAGTATTTCAGAGATAGATTTATTTAGTTGTAACATATTGCATTTTGGAAATTATCATTTATCAAGTAATTTGAATTTATTACACTCATTTAATTGCTTCAAAAATAAAAATTCATGCATGTATGTGTCTCATATAAATAAATTAGGTTATCCTACATTTCCATAATTTTCCCTGATCTAAGACCTGAACTTGTATAATTTCAGATCCTCAAACATTGTATTACATTTTTAGACTTAAATTTTCAAAATTTCCATTCTTGGATTAGGGCGCCCTCACCATTGTCCTAGTAATTTCACCTTGAACTTTAGTGACAATTCTATCTTTGTAACCTCTATGCAAAATTGTGTGTTGTTTCTGAGATTTTTTTTTACTTTTGTCATCATCACCTATCTTTATCTTTATTGAATGAACAATTATGTGTCTCAAATATTTTAATTGATTTATGAGCTTCACAATCTAGTTTTCCATATCAAATACTTCTATGAGACAAAGTTATAGACTCATGGATTCCCATGCTACAACTACATCCAATGTTGAGCTTGAGTTTCATAACTCTTTCACTCAAGGGATCACAACTACACATTCAATATTTGATCCCCTTCCTAGTCCCATTTTTCCTATGTCTTCTTCATCACCAACAATTCATGTCAACTTGGAAGCTACTATTGTACATGTCCCTGAAGATAAGATTAAAAAATTAGACAAAGGCTTAGAAATCTTTCAACTATTCTTAAGCATTGAATCCTTGGCTAGAGAAACCATTCCCCTTGTAGATAACCTTATAAAGTTAATCAATGATTCACAAGGAATAAAAGTGTTACATAGCCTAGCTCATATCATGGACTCAAACATCCCTACAACAACTAGGTGAACTCAAATCCTAACCAACATGCTCAAAATCAAGTTGGAATTTTTTTTCTCTCATGCAACTATACCTTCCATTGCCACTTTCATGCCTCTAGCCATAACATCTACTATACAATATAGTAATGGTATTAACATTAGTTTATGGATTTCTTACATAAATCCTTATAAATTTATTCCATCATCTACCACATCTCCATTTAAATCCTCTCATCAATTTTCAAAACAATAATACTCCAATAATAAAAAAAATAGTCCTACATACTCCACAATTTCTTAAAAAATGTCACCAAACAATCATGTAATAAATCAACTTTTACAAAACATATCATCTTGACAACAAAAATTTCAAACACAAACCAAAATCAATCTCATTCCAATCCTTTAGTCCATTAATATTCACCATATTAAAAATTCCTATTTTGTAATGCATTGACGTACCTCGCTTTGAGAAGTATATTGGCAAATGATATCCAGATAATCAAGTATCAATATTTACTAATGTATGTAGTGATTTCCTTTTTGAAGATGCTCTCTTAGCTAAATTTTTTTCTTGATCATTGAAAGACATGACCTTAGAATGGTTTTTTTTGTTACATAATAATTCAATTACTTCATTTACACATTAAATTTTAGTGAATTTCTTCAAAATTTTCAAGAAAACATTAAACCTCAAGTTACATTAACTGATTTGGTCTATTGTAAACTAGGAACTAAGAAAAAAGTGATTGATTTTATAGGACGATACCAAGCCCTTTATTCAAAAATATCATATTCCCTCCAAAATTTTGATATACAAAGAATTTTAATTGGAAAATTGCAACAACATTTAAGATAAGATATTATTAATGAAATTGAAAAATAGAAAAATGGATCCTAGATCCTAAATGAAAATAACCTAGGATATATGGGGTGTTTTTCCAAGTTACATTAAGATTTAGATCAAGAAGGTGATTAGATTGACTTACAACCCTAAAGGTGAGCCAATCAGGCTTGGATATACATCTAGTTGAATATGTGAATGGATTGGAATTTGATTTAGAATGATTACCATAATTAGAAAATATTCCCTAATATGTAAATTGCAAGATGCTAACAACTAAAAAAATTGAAATAATCAAGTTTCGACAGACCTAGAAGGTGAATGTGACTATATACCTACCCAAAAATCTTTTTGGGTATGCCTACAAGGACTTATTCACCCAATGGAGAATGAGTCTTTGATAGGGTTTCCTCAAATTTTGGGGTCCTCTAGTGCTAGATCTCAAATTTCCATTTCTTCTTGTGAAGTTTTTGGAATGCTATCGGATAATTTTGTAATCGAGTTTTTGTGGATTGACAATATGTATGACAACAAATGCAACAATGGACAAATTATCTTCAATCCTTCTTAAATACTCTTCAACTTGAGATTTTCACATTCATAAAGAGAGGAAATGTTGGGTCATTTTAGGGGCTTCCCTCAGTAAAACCTTGTACAAGTGTTTCCACTTCTACAATGGCAATGTCAATGATAAATGATAATGGAAAGGAAAGAATGATGAAATCACAAAATGATAGAACTCACCACCCTTCAATGGTTTCCTTGAAGAATTGAAGTCATACACATCACCTCAAGGATTTAGATCGATCTTGCTTGAATGATTCAGAGACCTAAAAAATAGGTAAGCCTTCACAAAACCATGATAACATGAACACATGAACACACATACACTTTGACATAATGCTTGGATCTTGAATTTCTACAATAAATTTCTCGAAATGATACTCTTGACAATAATTCTTGACCATAGGTTATCCTTCTAATTTCCTTCTAGTTTAAAATGGTGAAAAGAATAAGTATTTATAGGAATTTATCCAATTTCTTGAAAATTAGGTTCCAAAAGGCAACTCTTGAAATTTGAATTTTGGATATTAAAATGTTGCCAACAACATATTTGAATTTGGGTCATGGATAAGAAGGTGGACCCATTCACCCATGGGAGAATGGGTCCTATCCCTAATTTCTAGGACATACTTAGTTAGGAGAAAAATAAATTAGGGGGACAAAACATAATGTGAAATTGTTAAAGGTGTTTTAAATATGTGTTGTCATTGATGCCAAAAGTGTATGTTGAAGGATGTACATACTCCAAAGATTTTTGGTATGCAGATTATATGTTAGCAGTGTTGTATAAGGTTGAAATGGTATTCAGTTTGGTGTCTAAGTATTTTGTGGAGGTAGGTACACAAGTTTTGATATGTTTACAACATGCCTATATTGTAATCATTTCTATTTGGTATACCACACATTAAGATAAGTTGCAAAAATTTTGCTAAGGCATTTATAGTGTATACTCTAAGGATGAGTCATAGTATTTTGGCTACATCCCTCCATATTCCAAGATTTTTTCTTGTAGTTTAGAAGATTAAATTGTTGATACATGAAGGTTTAATATCCAAGTATTCAAGTCATTACACCTTCTACAATGAAAGTTACAAGTGATAGTGTTCCAGTTTGTGCTCTACCAATATAAAGAATTGATGTGGGACTATTGGGATGCTTTGCATTCCTCTGATGAGATATATGTGAATGTGCGGACTTAGGGATATTTTCACAAAGATATATGGATTCTTTCTTGTAATTCTCAATTGTTTTAGTGGTCTTCAAGATCAGATTTCAAATGATAGTTTGCTATAGTTTATTTAGACTACTTTGTTCTTGTGTTTTTCAGTGGGTTTCTTTAGTTATGCCAACATATGATGATAAAACACTTCAAAAAAGGTTGAGGAGATATTTTTCATGAACTACATTATTCACATATTGGTGCACATGAAGTTTTTTATCTCTCCCTGGTGGTGTAAAGATGAACAAATGGTAGTTTTGGTGGTGTTGTCATTATTTGGGCCAATAGACTTGTTTCCTTAATTTGCAGTTAATCTTGATTAATCAATATTATTTTGGTGAATGTGTTATGATGTGTTTAGGTCCTATAAATCCATGTGTTGATCTAAAACTATTTTTCTTCCAAATATTATAAATGTTTGGAGTTGACCAGTGTGATACCATAGGTTTCTCCTAAAGGTTATCTTAGAGCCGACATAATTAAGGTTTTGAGTTGTTGTAGAGGATATATATAGAAGATCAAATCCATTTGTGAATGTTTTTAATGTGAAAGAATTGTGACTAAGCACTATGTTGAAGATGAAGTGTGTGAAGTTAGTGTGAAGGGTTAATTATGTGAAAAAGGGATTACAATATCAATATTTATTGGATACTTCTTCATTGCAGTTCATATTCACATTTCTCATTATAATTTTCATGTAGTCTAATCTAAGATAGTGAGTCTCATAAAGTCCTTTGTATCTTTCCCTAATGTTGTACACCTTAGTCTGCAAGTCCATTGAAAGTGAGCCTAAATCAATAATGAAATATTTATAAGAAGTGAGCTTTATTGTGAGTTAATTCTCACCATGGATTTTCCCTCATTGGGTCATGTAAAAAACTGTGTCCTTGTGTGGTACATGATTTATTTTATGCTCTTCTTTTAGTTTATGTGATGTGATATTTTAATCTACAAATGGGAATGATTAAGTTTTAATATATGATAATTCACCCCCCTCTCAACACTTCATTATGTTCAACAATTGGTATCAAAGCTAAGTACCTTTGAGGAACTTAATAGTTGAGGTAGATCCTGCACTTGAATAGATGGGGTCTAGAGGAAAAATCAATGATATATTTATTCCAGAATCAAATCTAGAAGTGATGGAACTTGAAGGTTGGGACATCAATCGAGATGATTGTGAGGTTGATTTTGAAGGAGAAATCTGGTCTTCTCTTGAAGATTAGGATGAATCAAGATTTAAAAATATCAAATAGAAGGAGGAAATGGACATGAAATGAAATTCAAAGAAGCTGAAGATGTGATCTCAAATTTAAAAGTCAAAGTTGAAGAAGGAAAGAGGATTGAGGATTGATTTAATACCAAGCTCATTGATAAAACTATTAAATGTCTAAAGCTTGAAAAAGAGATTGTATCTCTGAGAAAAGAGCTTGAAAAAGAAAAAGAGAAATTTGAGAAAGGCCAAAAACTAAGAGGATGTTCTAAAATTCTTGATGAGTTGATCAACTCTCAAAAACCATCAAAAGAGAAATCTGGTCTTAGTTTTGAGAAAGGGAGAAGTCCTATATCCAATGCATCTACAAATCTATATGAAAACTTCAAAGGAGAAAGAAGGTTTGAAACAAGGGAGGAGAAAAACTGCACTAAAAATACTCAGAATACATCCTCTAGAGATGCAAAGATAAATCAAGATAACAAGACAAAAGGTGGGTTCATTCCTATACAAAACAAGAAGAAGAATTTTAGAAAGCTTGCGCCTAAACAAACTGCTCCTATTAGGTTCAATGGTAACTACTATGCTTGTAATAATTTTGGTCATGAGGTAGTTGAGTGTAGAAGAAAGAAGAGTTAGAATTCATTTAGGCCTCCAAGGTACACAATATTATGAACTCTCAATCATTCAATGGTCAATGTTATTTTTACAATAAATTTGGTCATAAGGCTAATGAATGTAGAAGTAAAATGATAAGGAATATTAATGTTATGACTTCTCAATCCTTCTATGGCTACTACTACACATGCAAAAATTTTGGTCATAGGGTAGTTGATTGTAGATCCAATGTGAGAAGAAGTAATTATGATATGAAGCTAGTACCACCTGCTATAATTATAATAAATCAAAACACATTGCAAGTTTCTACAACTTAAATAATGTAAGACTTGATTCACAAAATAATATTGACACTAATCAACAAAAGAAGGAAATAAATAAAGTATGGCAAAAGAAGGAAGAAAGTGAAGTAAATAATGAATTTGTACCTCAGCATGGTGAAAATGAGTCCTCTAGTAATTGAAAGAAAATTATTGGCTCAGGGTGAGTTGCAATTGTAAATATTTTCAAACCCCCATAAAGCATGAAATGTTGAATTCTTTAGCGTAATGTTTAATGGTGATATGAATTTGTTTGCTCAAAGTTTCAGAGTAAATATGCTCTTTGAGGAATATTTTTGAATGATAATGGATCTCTATGATATCATAGATAGTAAAATGATGCTAGTAAGAAATACATTTAATTTGGAGTGACTAGGGTTGGTATGAGGAATATTTAGTTTCTATTTGATAAAAAATTATCTCATTCAAAGGATATCAAGCATATGCAAGTGCTGAGGAAGAGAAGAATAATTTCAGTGTGTTGTGTGCAAACCCTAATGATAGTTTTCATACGTATTCCTCTAGTTTTTCTTGTAAACCCCTAGTATCAAAAAGTTTTATCATGGATACACCAATTGTCATTGATGTTTTGGAGAGGCCAACACCAAAATACAAGAAGTTTCCATTCAAAGAAATGGAGGTGGACAAAGATGGTGCATTTTCAAAAGTTCCAATGGGTGTTGTTTACTATGAGGATATAAGGATTTACATCCATGCCCAATTCAATGAGATTAAATATAGCTCTTATTTTGAAATGGTTTGGTATGAGATACTAAATCTGAATGGAGTATACAAGTCAACGCATGAGAATATTTATGCAAAAGGGTTGGACATCTAGAAGGATTTTCCAGACTTCTATGAAATCAAGGAATGTGTAAGAATTATCTTGATCTCTATTCATGGGGATTTCATTTGGCTTGAAAAAAACTACATGATCATAAATGATGCAATTAGTGTAGTTACTAGTCTTTGTGCCTCCAAACTAGTGTGGGTACTAAAATATATGAAGAATGAAATGGTTATGAAGCTCACCAGTGCTAAATTTGTTAAGAAATCCCTAATAGTTAATGATATCATTAATATTGGTGTCTAGTATGCATCAATGGGGATTGTATATAAGATCTACTTCACAAAAAGAGAAGAGTTAGTCACCACCACTACAATTCACATTGCACTTCAAATGGTAAAAGAAGGTGCCAACTTTGATATATGTGAACTGTTAAGAGAGAAACAAATGGAGAACCCAAAGAAAGCAAGAGAAACCAATTATAATTTTGAGTTTGGTTCTTTGATTATATTCCTTTCTTATTTTTGAATGATTTACTTGGTTTTAAGGGTAAAATGTGGGAAAAATTCACTAAGGTAGAAACATAAATTAAACAACATATGAAAAGTTTTTAGAATGAGAAAGCTTTCACTACTTTCAGTACTTTCTATTGGGGATTTTAGTGCAAGTTTTCTCCTCTCTTGTTTAAAACCTTCCTTCCACTTTGAAGTTGTCATACAAATTTGTAGATTCACTAGATATAAGACTTTTCCCTTTTTCAAAACCAAGACAAATTTCCCTTTTGATGGTTTTTGAGAGTTGATCAACTCATCAAGAATTCAGAACCTCCTCTCAATTTTATACCTTTGTCAATTTTCTCTTTTGTTTTTTCAAGATATTTTCTCAAAGATACAATCTCTTTCTCAACCTTTAGACACTCATCATTTTTATCATTGATCTTTGTATTCAAGCAATCCTCAATCATATTACCTTCTTCAACTTTGACAAAGTGAGAGATTGTTGGAAATATGTGTTGTCATTGAGATCAGATCAAGATGTGTTGTCATTGATGCCAAAAGTGTATGCTGAAGGATGTACATACTCTAGAGATTATTGGTATGTAGAGTATATGTCAACAATGTTGTATAAGGTTGAGATGGTATTCAATCTAGTGTTTAATTATGTTGTGGAGATAGGTACACAAGTTTTGATATGTTTACAATATTCCTACATTGACATCATTTTTATTTGGTGTACCACATGTGGATTAAAAATCGCTAGAGCTCCCTTCAGGTTAATGATATTGTTTTGCTTAGACCTAGCCCATGCCTTATGTGTTTGAATATCTCTAGGACCTTTTTGAAGAGGTTTTCCCCCTTGCTCCACATGTCCACTGCACACTCCTTTGAAGGATTTCCTTCCTTTCTTCTTTATCAAGCCCCACCATGTCTCCACATGTTAGCAGTGTGGGCCTTTGTTAGCTTGCTCCCCTTTGCTTCTTTACCGAGATCTTCCTGCATGCCACATAGCATCATTTTGCAGGTACCATTTGGTGGACCCCACATTCAACACTCGATACAAAGACTCCTCCACGTGTCTTCTCCACGAGGAATTTCATCACAAGAAAGGGAAGAATGAATGGCAAGCCCCATCTTTTCACCACACGTCCTAACCAAATCTATTGGTGATTGACACGTGTTTGCATGGGAATATTGTTGCTTACACACTGAGACCAAAGCCATCATTTGCAGAGGGACACATCTTGTTCAAAGGTGACTGCATTCTATGTTTCAGAATATTTTTTGTTGCAACGGCCTTGGGAAATCATTGTGACGGATGTCATTGCTTGTGCCTAGGAATCTTTTCTATTACTGGATCTTAGGCGGTGGGATGCTTTTCTACATATACTACTTCAACTTTCCAAAAATGAGTTTGGAGAATACACAAAAAAATTATTGAAAGACACCAGACCTTTGTATTATTTTTTTTATTATTGTATTAAGACTCATAGACTATGCCATTTTTGTCCAACCTTTTTGTTTCTTAGTTAGTTGACGAAACATTATACTGTGTTGTTATTGTACTGAGTATTTTATTTGCAGAACTTCTATAATTTCAATATAAGTTTGCTAATTCAAGCCATGTCTTGGACTCTTCTTTTTAGTGAATGTGTATGGACGTTATTTTATGTTATTTAATAGACTATTTTGGTGTTTTATCTATACTTTATGTTATTTTTGGACATGTAGATTACTGAAAAGACCATTAAATCTCATCTAAAAGAAAGATTTACCATGCCCATACTTAACTCTTGGTGCATTGCCTTAGGTTAAACTTTATTTTTTATATATGCTTCATTTTCCCATTCTAAACCCCCAAATATAGAAGGATTCAACTTCCTTAAAAAACCCATAGGTTACTTACTTTAGCACAATTGGTCCCCCCATTAATTGAGTTTCCCATAAGGCGGTTTCTTAGCATTTTTAGGCATCAATAGTTCTTTTTTTAGCACACTTGGTGGGATTGCTTTAAATGTATCTAAATCTAAAGTGGGTGTATGATCCATTGGCCTGTTACTAGATACCAAACAACGAACAACCCTGGCCTACTAGTACCATCGCTGGTAACAATATGTACAAGAACCCATCCAGTAAATGTCTTGACCCCTCCACCAGCCATGTTGTTGATTGCTAGTAGAAATTTTGTGGCATGGGATGTTGGAATTCCTCTTATAGCACTAGTAGCACCCACCATTTGGACCCCTATCCCAACCTATGCTTTAAAATTTGTACCAAAATTCACAAGGGAAGGCTCCAAAACACCATATAAACACCTGCAAGATGTGGTGGATGTGTGTTTGGTGCATGGTGTTACTGACCAAAATGTCACACTAAGGTTGCTTGTAGCCTCTTTCAAAGATAGAGCGTTAGATTGGTATCGCACTCTAGAGGCTAACACTATCAATACCTCGGATGAGCTCAAAGATCCTTTCTATAAGAGATTTTCAAATAATGGAGATTGATCTTTGCTATATCAGTAGCTAGTGACCATAAAGCGGGCCCCATATGAGGCCATGACCGACTTCAATGCCTAGTTCTATACAACTTGGCAGAGGATCCAGATTGCAATTCATCTTCCAGCCAATTTGGCAATCTTGTTTTATCTAAAATCCCTCGATTCTAATATCTCGATGATGATCCAGTCTCTTGGTGGAACCACTCTACCAAATACGTACAATATCTCCATCAAGGTAGAGAACAATCTAATCGACACTAGAAAGCTACCACCTCAGCCCGATATGACTATATTTGCTAAGATATCAACTCCTACCTAGGAGATAGCATCTACAAGTTTGTTTGCTCCTCTCCAATATATGTATGTGTATCCAAGCACACAATAGAATGTTGCTTCTATGTCTAACTCCTTAAAAGATGAGCTAAGTGATGTCAAGGATTTGTTGCGGACTATCTCAAATGAAATAACTGCCATCAATCAAAACCAGTCGACACCTCTGAAGCCAACTTACCAAAATTAGCAAGGAAAAAGATCTTCCTATTAGTAAAATTAGTTCCAAGGAGGCTTGCACACAAATCCTTAGACTCAAACAAATAGTCAAATAGTGTTGATACCTACTCCATTATAGAATTCTCACCCAAGCTCAATTAGAGAGCTGACAATGGGGAAAAATAATCTTGCTAATGACATCAATCCTTGGTGCTTCCCCTATAATGAAGCACATATGCCCCAAAATTGTCTATATAGAAATCTACAAAAAAGAGTGGTACAATAGTGCAGTGAAGGTATGGTGTCAGATTCAAGAGGTTATGTATATGCCTCTCTACAAATGGAAAATGTGGCACTCACTGTGTAAATGCAAGGAATGTCCCTAGAGTAAGAAATGGATATAGCTCCCGACCACACGCTCTTCTCATGGATGGAAGAAGAAGAGGTAGTTTTCACATATGATGCATCCACATCAAAGGCCCCACAACTACATTTAGATTATAAAACTCTCTCTAAGAGGAGATTCACAGGTGAGCTGGTCATTATGCAACCCAAAAGTGTCCCCAAACAAATTCCTAGTATGTCTACAATTGCACAACAATTTGAGCCATGAAAGGAGATTATTATAACAAGGGTTAAGGATCAAAAGCCTTCCAATCCACCACCATTTAATGTGGTGGAACAATTGAAGAAATCGTCTACTAATGTATCTCTTTGGGATGTCTTAGCTATTCCAAAATAGAAGTCATTGTTGCAAAAGGACCTACATGAAGATACTAGCATAGAGCCAATAGAGCAAAAGACCTGGGGAAAGGCCATGAAAGTTCTCACAAACAATGGAGAGGAAGCTTCTACTGAAAGTGAAGGTAAGCATAAATTGAAACCATTTTTCCTAAATCTTATTATTGGTAAGAAATTGTTGCATAATTCTATGATTGACTATGGTGCTAGTACCACAGTCATGCCCAAGCATATAGCTAAAGCCTTAGGAATTAGCTATGAACCTTTAAGCAGTGGGGTTATGTAGCTTGATGAGAACAAGGTTGAATTCGTAGGTGTCATTAAGAACCTCCCCTTGACTCTATTATCCTACCCTAATACCATAGTTCCACAAGATACCGTGATCATAGACATTCCCCCATGTTCAGTCTTTGCTTATCCTAGGAATTCACTTCCAAGATAGGTGAATATATTTCCTTGGATTGGTCACACTTGATCCTAAAGACCAAACATGGAGCTAAAATGAAGATAGTGTCTGAACCTCTACATTCAGAACATATAGTAGATGAAGCCATGATCAACTTCCAGGCCACTCATACCTCTATTACCAAAGAGGAAATGTATTGTACTAAGCTACTAGAGGATAAGAAGGTGAACGAAGACTAGATTGATCAAGAACAGGTCCTCTTGAGTGAATATATAGATACTAATCCTTTCAACAATTATCATGCCATCGGATTTGGAACCTATGTCATCTATGATAAAGATCAAGTGATTCTGAAGGTCATGAAGGAATATGAGGGTGGTCAAGCCTTAGAGCTATGGACGCTGCATTTTGATGGAGCAAGATGCAAAATCGGTGCAGGATCTAGGATATGTTTTATGTCCCCATCCAATGAAAATACCCTCAAGTCTTTTTGCTTTTAGTTTTCCTATTTGAACAATGAAACTGAATATGAAGGCCTAGTGCAAGGTTTGAGTCTTGCAGAACGGATGGGTGTTAAAAAAATAATCATGTTCGGAGACTCTAAGCGAGTAGTCAATCAAGTTTGAGGGCTCTCCGTAGCTAAGAATGTTTGCATGATATCTTATAGTAATAGAGTTTTGGATCTAATCGAGAGCTTTGAAGCCTTCAATATCTAGATAGTTCCCAAAGAGAAAAATGCAGATGTGGATCGCATGGTAGAAATCATATCTCAATTTGACCTTGTTTTCAACCTAATTTAGAACATGCACTCTTTATGAGTGATTGTTCAACTAGAATGAACAAAGAATGAACAAAGATAGAAAGAGTTCAAAAGTGATGAACACATCACCTCATTCATCCAGTAGTCAGGAGAGTTCATTGAGCAACTCCAACTGAAAATTGCCAAGGCCTATGAAGGGAAAATTATTCAATTGAGACCCAACAAGCTTCCAAAACGATTGGTCACTCTTGAAAACCTATTCGAATATGATGATGCAAGGAATGAAAAGAGGAAGTTTGTAGCAGAAAAAAGAAACTATGCAGATCTTCAAGTTGGGGATGGAAGGAAGCTCAAGGTCGAAAAGGATGTCCCACAACATGATAAAGAAAGGCTCATCCATTTTTGTGAAAAATATGGAGTAGTGGCCTAGTAATATAATGGCCTCAAGGGATATGATCCTAAAATCATCCAACATACCATATAACTAATTGAAGGAGAAAAAACTATCCATCAGAAGTAGAGACCAATAAATCCTAAGATTGAGGCATTGATGGTACAAGAGTTGACAAAGCTAATTCAATCCTAGATCATCTTCTCAATCAAGCATAGTACATGGGTGTCCAACCTGGTTCCTATCTAGAAAAAGAATGGAGACATCTGCCTGTGTGTTGATTTTTGGGACTTGAACAGAGCATCCTTAAAGGATCACTACCCCTTTCCCTCCATGGATTCTATCTTGCAAATAATGGCTAGCTTGGAAATGTTTTATCTACTCGATGGCTTCTCCAGTTACAACCAAATCTAAGTAAAAGAGGAGGACCAACACAAAACAACATTCACTACCAAGTGGGGAACATTTATCTACATGAAAATTCCCTTTGGTCTCTCAAATGTAGGAGTTACTTTCCAATGGGCAATGGATATTGCTTTCAAAGAATTGATCAACAAGATTATCTTAATCTACTTGGATGATCTAACAATATTCTCTAAGTCTAAGGATGATCATTTTGATCATCTAGAAATGGTTTTTAAAAGATGCCAGGAGTTTGGGTTATCCCTAAACCCAAAAAAATGTGTTTTCAAAGTTCCACAAGGAAAACTATTGGGACACGTGGTGTCCAAAGATGGAATTGCAATTGACTAAGAGTGAGTGAAGGATATCAAGGAGATTCCCCTACTAGTTAACAAGAAGGGAGTTCAGTCCTTTCTGGGAGGTGAATTTCGTAAGCAAATTCATTTATGATTTTGCAGGATTAATTAGACCTATTAACCTGATGCTCAAGAAGGATCAATGGTTCAAATGGAAAAAAGAGGCTAGAGAAGCCTTTGAGAAGGTTAAGGACACTATTTATTCAACTCTTGTGCTGGCAAACCCAAACCTATCAAAGGAATTCATAATGTATGTGTTCAGTAGCAAATCCAACATTGCTACTATTTTGATCTAGAAGGATGATGAAGGAAAGGGAGAACATTTGATAGCATTCCACTACTAGACCTTAAAGGATTATGAGACAAATTATAACTTTGTCAAAAGGAAAGCATTCTCCATTGTTAAGGGACTCAAGAAGTTCTGACAACTCATATCTTGCAACAAGGTGGTAGTATATGTCATGCATTCCAATGTGCGTGAATACATTATGGAAGGAGAAATCACCAAAAATATGGCCAACTAGATTACTAAAATCCTCAAATATGACATTGAGGTCAGACCCATGAAGAATGTGTGGGGAAGAGGATTGTGCAAGTATCTGGCACATGATGAAGTAGTAGCTAAGGAGGAACAACTTGAGCTGGTCCTGATGAACGAACCTAAGTCTGAAGGCTGCTGGTTAATAGATAGAATGAGATTTATGTAGATTGGGAAATATCTGACAAGCCTCCCTTCTTAAAAGAGAAGATTCTATAGATTGTAGAACAACAAATATGCACTCATTGAAGGGGTCCTTTTCAAAAGAACTTCAATGGCGTTCTATTGCAGTGTGTCTCTACAGAGCAAGAAAAGAAAATTCTAGACATATTTCACAACAGTCCTGTGGGTAAAAATTTCTCTATAAAGACCATCGCCATCAAAATTATGTGTGCTAGATATTTTTGGCCTACACTATTCAATGAATCACACTCTCTAGTTAAGGGATGCAAGGAATACCAACTCTTTAGAGGAAGAAGGAAAAACTTAGCAATTCCTCTCAATCCAATAGTGGTTAATGAACCCTTTGCACAATAGGGCCTTGATTTTATTGGAATGATTAATCCCACCTCCAGTGCTGAACACAAATGGATCCTCACGGCTATAGACTACTTTACTAGATGGATCGAGGCCATGCCCTTGAATAATGTGAAAAGGCAGAGATTGTGAATTTTCTTGAAGAACTAGTGACAAGGTTCAGCCCACCAAAGACCATCATCTCTGAGAACATGAAGGCCCACTTGAGTTCAAAGGTATGTCAATTTTCACTCAAGCATGGAATATTCTTAAAGACATCTTCAGGCTGCTACCCGCAGGGAAATGGTCTAGTTGAGTCAACTAATAAAAATTTAGTCTAACTCATTAAAAGAATCAAGTTAGAGCATCAAAGAGGGTGGCATAAAAATATCTAGGCAATGCTTTGGGTAGACTGGATAACTCCTAAAAAATTACTTAAGACTTCATCATACGAGCTGGTATACGAGAAGGAAGTGCTATTTCCCATCTCCATGGAAATTCCTGCACTATAGTTGCTCAAGTCTCTAGAAGTTGAAAAAAATAGAGCCATGGAAGTCCAATTGGATGAGTTGTTGGAGATGCAGAAGAAAAGATAAAAATTCATGATAGTCATGAATAGTTTCCAATAGGTGGTTAAAAGGTGGTTTGACAAGAAGACCTCTACCAAGGTCTTAAATGTGGAGACCTAGTGCTAAAATTCAATGAAAGGGCCACAAAACCTAGGCCAACATGGAAAATTTGATACTCTATGGGAAGGCCCTTTTCAAATTATTCAATGCAAGCAACATAACACATTTGATTTGGAAAATATGGAAAAAGAAGCATTAGGAACTCCAGTTAATGAAATTCACTTGAAATTCTTCAATTAAGCTTCATTAATCATTTTTCTAGTGTAGATATGTAATTATGTAAATTTCCTTTGTGTTTTTTGTTGTTTGTTCAACTAGTCTTTATCATAAGCAACCCATAATGCAAGAAGCATAGAATGAATCCATAATGAAAGAAGCAAAGAAAGAAACCCATAATGCAAGAATCAAAGAAATCAAAAGAGATGAAATTTGATATAAGAGTTGTATATTCATTATATGGTAATATATACTTTGATATTACAATTTCAAAATGGCTCTCAAGCCATACTTTTCAAGTATATATATATACTAAGAGACTTTTTGAGCATATGTATCAAAAGCATTTTGAGGTGTATATACAAAAAATAGGAGAAAAGAGTTCATTCTTAAATGGGAATGGCAACATCAACATCAACAACATCAGGAACAACTTCGTCAACAAACTTTGGAGTAGCGGTAGGTGCAATGGAAAGCGATGGAGGAAACACAAGGTTTCTAAAGTCACTGTACCACTCCATGTCATAGAGTAGAAGCACATTGTAGCATTGCAACAGGAAGTGGCAAGCATGAGAAATGCTCTAGTAGTGCTCTCCAAACGTCATAATGTATAATCCACTCAAAAATGGCACCCACAACACCACTACATCCTCTTCAATGTATCTATGGAGATGACTCAATGTGGGCAGACCAAGGCCATACACTGCATTCATCATAACTTCGCCAAGGTCTCTGAGGTAGCACTTTGAGAAGATTTCCATGGTGAGTCGCAATATCATTAGCTTGGGTACTTGTATGTCAAGCAAAGAGGAAATGAAATGAGAGAAAAGATCAATATTTAACCTATACTTATCCTCATATTCTATGCAATCCCTCCCCAGTACTCACTTCATTACTATAATTTCCAAATAATGTTTGTTCTTTGTCATGTGTTTTAGACACCTGCTAGAAATTTCACCTAGAAAATTTTCCTGCGACCTTTTACTAGTAAGCCTAAATGGAGTATTCATTGTGCCTATATCTAGTTCTAACTACCAAATTCCAATTTGTTCCAATTACTAAGTGAAATTCCTATTGTTTTCTTTAGGTCTATTTATAAAAATAGCCAAGGTACAATGTGTGCGATAAGCATGATGTTGATCAAGTATTAACTCAAAAATCCCATCAAAAGCCAACTCAAAAATCCCACCAATATCAAACTCAAGAATCCCACACAGTTGCATCTATTGTGTACGAATTGTTGTGTGTGAGTTAAGAAGTAGTAATTAATTAGCTAAAATTAGTAGTAGTCCCAAGTGATCGTTTGCATGGTCAAGTGCTAATGTGTCACGTTGTGGGCATTTTTAAGTCTCCAAGGATGAACTCAAATATTTTTGTGTACTCATTACAATTTTGGCCTAATCATTCTTTTAAAGTTATTAATTGTAAAGCATGAAAAAGGTTTTTTATGCCTTCAATCATAGGCTCAATTTCCCAAGAAATGGCATTGTAGGACATAATGACTAATCGTCATTATGAATTGTTGTCTTTTCAAAAGGAAAAGAATTCATTTTGCATGAATGAAAGAGTTGGTGGTACATGCCGAATTTATTGCAAGAAGGAAACCATTATCTACAACTCCAAGTTGAGAAAAGGCTAAGTGTTGCATGCGAAAAAAAAACACTGTGAAGAGTTTTCTGAGTACATTGTTCATTACAAAGAAGCTTTAAGTGTGGAATTTCGCAAAGAACCCAAGTGATTTTCAAAAAGGTTGAGCATCACAAAGGTCTGCAAAATCTTGAAATGGTCGAGAATCCTCCAATGGAAGCACAAGGAGAGGTGGACCAAAGATTAATTGATACCATGTGTGCAGTTCCAATGGCCAACATTTTCAATGATGTCTTTGATGCTTCACCTAGGATACCAGAGAAGCCAAAGTGGATCCATATGTGGGCCATGGACAAGAAAGCTCAGAAGAACCAAACCCTGATAGTAGAAGAATGCGATAACATTCATAACCCTATCCTTAAAACCAACCCTAAGAGACTTAGGGAAGTAGCATGTGAGAGAATGAAATGGGCTAATAACCAACAGTCTTTGGCGTACAATCTATAGTTCTACGATCTCCCACAGTATATGGTTCCTTTTATGCATCACTGCCCAGAACTAGTTCATGAGTGCATCTAGCATTTTAACCTAGATACTGGCACCATTGAAGGCCAAAAATGCAGGATTGTGATCAACATGGAGGCTATCAGGGATATACTATGCATCCCTACCAAAAGGAACTCTAGAGCAATGTCTATGGAGACATTCAATGTAGAAGGTGAGGAAGAGTTCTGGAGGACTAGAGATTATGCTTTGGACTTTTATAACCATAAAACAAAAAGGCCTAAGGAAGATGTAATAAAGCCTCCACAAATTCCGGTCGTGCACAATGCTTTCAACTCAAACTTGTAGGATACCTACTCTATGATGGATTTTGTTTGCGGCATGGACAATGATCAGTACGTTCGAGAGTTTCAAATGGTTCTGGGTTTTCAATTGAGAAGAAATCATTCTCTATTTTGGTATGACTTCGTGGAGGTTGTTGTTTGGGAGATGTTGAACCAAATCAAGGATTACCAGACACAACATAGGTTCAGGTTTTCTTCTCTCCTTGCTCACATGTTTTTACACCAAAACCCTGACTTCTTTAGATACTGCTTGGGTTTGGCTATTTTTTATGAAAGTGGAGTAAGAAGGCTAGTTTCTGTGTGGACTCCCCTCCTTTGTGCAACTTATGATTACTATGCATTTCTGAGTGTTTCTTGACTATGATTTTGCAAGATTTTAGTGAGGATGGGAATATTTATCAGCTTTCTACTGAGCAAATAGGGTGGATGTAGAGTTTATTTCCTCCTTGCAATTGGTTTCTTGGGGAGGATTTCACAATTTTTAGGCTACATGGCTTTATTGAGGATCCATTTCGACTCCAAGTATGTGTTAAAATAGGGTATTGGCCCTTGAGGTGTTTTGGCAACTTGTGATTATTGACCTCAACTTTTGTAGAGGAAAGAAGTAGAAAGGTTTTTTTCTTATGCCCTTTGACCTTTGATGGGGTAATAATGTTGAAGAAGCAGATGCATGGTATCATAGAGGTGAAGTTGGCTCATCTAGGGATGGTATTATTTTGTGACAAATGGAAATATCATCTTGATAATGACATAGTAGAGATGAACGTTAAGGTGACTTATAGCTCTCAGCCTTATCGGGAAGCTCAGTGGAATCCACAATCTAACTAGGATGATTTATTTGTGGACCTAGCCTATGTTCCTACTGAAGATAGGAGACTACCATGGATCTCTTTCAATTTCCCTTTGGAGAATCCAAATGAAAAGCTTAAAATGGGGGCCACCCTTTGCAATCAATTGGTCAAGCATTGGCAGTGGAGTGAGAAAAAAATTGCAAACTTCTGGATTTATCATGAGGAGACCAAATGCCTTGATGCCTTGTTCCAAGAGACAAACAAGGATGAAAGATTTGATGATCTATGGAATAAAGGGAATGAAGATAGTGATACAAGCGATGATGAGGATATAGATCCAGAGGAATCTAAGGCATATATAATAAAGAGGAAAGAGGTGAAAACATCCCAAACACAAAAAACTAGAAAAGTTGCAAAGCTCTACTGAGCATGTAAGTGACTACATTGTAGTCAAAGGCTTCATGACCATGCACATGGGCTGTGAAAAGACCCGAGGTAGTCCAAAAACCTTAGGAGGTCATAGAGGTGGACAATTCTCCACCTACGAAGAGGTCATGCAGGGATGCATCTTCCGAAGAAGGCTTACAAGAACCTACAACGAGCCAAGGGTTAGAGTCCTCTGCAATTTAGGTATCTTTCTCTCCCTCTCTTCTCACTTCATAGTCTTTGGTTACCTTTGTTGTATCTATGCCTCCCATTACTTTGAGCATCGATCTTTCCTTTTTTACTTCCACACTCACAAGAGGTTTCTCTCAATTCTCCCCAATTGAACAATTAGCTTTTACTCTCTCGCAATTTGTTCCACCTTTTGTCATAGCCCATTCTGGAACCGCCATTGCTACCCTTTTTGCTACCACCACGTCGGCTCCAACTCAACTTTCCCAATAGATGGAATCCTCTACATCTCTTTTACTACCACCTCTCCCTATGAGTCCTTCTGCCACTTCCTAGACTGGACCTTGGTATAACATTCCCCTATTCTCCCCATTAACGGTCTCTTTGCCAAAGAAGACATCATCTGGGACCACAACTCTCTCATTCCCTTTTTCTCTTCCTCCCAGTGTGCCATTCATTGGCGAGCTGATTAAATCACTAGTAGAATTTATTGGGGAAGGCAACAGAACAAAAGTAGCATGGGCTATCAGGCTCTAGAAGAGAAAAGAAAAGGATGCGACAAAGCCTGTTGAGTCATGTGTGCAAAACCTCTTTAATGAATTCCATGGGTCATTGCATTTTTCAACCATGACTCTAAAAACCATCAAACCACAAGGGGAGATGCAACTCGATGATTACATGATTCATGTTATAGGAATCGATCTGTGTGTATCCCGACTGCAAGATAAATTTGAACTGATGGAGGAAACCTAGTGAGTGGTGACTACTAACTTTCTCAAGCATAGTCGCCAACTGAAGAAGAAGGAAGAGGAGCTCAAAAATGTCAAGGAAAGGATGGAGCTCCTATTGAAGAAAGAAAAGGTAAGGGATGCCAAAATTGCATGAGTATCTTAACAAGTGTAGGCAGAAAGTGCCAAACTCTGGGAAAATTTTGAAAAGTTCCAATCCTTGGATCCCAACCTAGTTGTTAGACTGTAGCAAAAATAATAGAAATTAAAAGACTGGTTGGCTCAGGCAGAGGGAGAAATGCAATATAAAACCAAAGAGCATAGGTAGCAATGAGTTCAACTGGAGTAGGAAATGCAATAGAAAGTTTAGGAGCTCTAGGGAAAACAAGCTCAGCTTGAAAAGAAGATCCAAGAAGTAAAGCTCTTCCTGGAAAAGGAATCTGGAACCTAGAACCAAGTTGGGGAACTATCCTGAAGCAAGGATGCTGAGTTAGAAACTTTATAGGGATAGCTCTTCGTGATAAAAAAGAAAATTGAGGAGTTGACATAGGATGTTAGGTCAAGGGAAATGGAAATTGTTCTTTCAAAAAATCCTCTCCAACCCCCTACTCCTCAATCATATCTCCTTTTAGTAGCCCAACAACTATATATCTACTACTAGGAGAAAGTCAAGACTTTCTGTCTGACTCTTCAACCAATGCTCCAATTCATGGCAGAAGTGGAAAGTTTGAGCAGAGAGGTGCATGGAACAATTGAACAATTCCCATAGTTCATTGTAGAGAGGGTTCCCGAGGTGGAGAAGTTTCTAGACAAGTTATACACGGTGGTGAACAGAGACCCGGTGAACGTAGGGATTGAAGATCAAAGGTCAACAACCAAGAAGGTGAAAAAATTCATTCGTTGTCATGCAGCCATCCTCCATGCCAGCAATTGCTTGACAACACTAAGTTGGACTATGAAGAGTATGTGAATGAAATTCTCCCAACTAACTCAGATGGGCTTGCTCTCCCCATTTCTCTTTGATGATTTGGTGGCCACAACAAAGCATATCATAACAAAAATCAAGGAAAAGCAGCAGGATTTATCTACTTTTTAGAATTTTAGTCAACCCCCCATTGCTAAGGACATTGAAGGCATAACACATCAGATAACACGGCTTCTCTTTTAACTTGAGTCTAGGACTAGGATATCCATGGAGCTACCCTTCAAAGAAGTAATTGATCTGCATGATGTACAAGAGAATCTATGGGCCATATCAATGCCATCTGAGTAGATTGACTGCCTTTGTAAAATGTACTCTCAAAGCTCTAACTTTGTTGCCCAATGGATAAGGCTCTGGTCTTCAAACCATATATCTTAGGTTCCAATTTTGCAAGAAAAATTCCCCTAGTAGTTGCCAAAAGTTGTGGATTAAAAATCCATAGAGCTCCCTTCGGGTTAATGATATTTTTTTTCTTAGCCTCGACCCATGCCTCATGTGTTTGAATATCTTTGGGCCCTTTTTTAAGAGTTTTTCCCACTTTCTCCACGTGTCCTCCACATGCTCCTTGGAAGGATTTCCTCCCTTGATTCTTTATCAAGCCTTGCCATGTCTCCATGTGTTAGCAATGCAGGCCTTTGTGAGCCCGCTCCCCTTTGCTTCTCTACCAAGCTCTGCCTACGGGCCATGTAGCATCATTCCGTGGGAACCATTTGGTGGACCCCACAATCAACACTTGAGACAAAAACTCCTCCACATGTCTTCTTCATGGATAATTTCATCGCAAGAAAGGGAAGAATAAATGACAAGTCCCGTCCTTTCACCACATGTCCTAACCAACTTTGTGGGTGAGTGATACATGTCTGCATGGGAATTTTTTTTCTTCCAAACTAGGACCACAATCATCATTTCTAGAGGGACACATCTCGTTCAAAGGTGATTTCATTCTATGTTTCAAAATCTTTTCTATTGTAATGGCCTTGGGAAATCATTGTGATGGACATCATTGCTCATGACTGGGAATCTTTTCTATTGTTGGCTCTCAGGTAGTGGGATACTTTTCTATATATACTGCTTCAACTTTCTAAAAATGAGTTTGGAGAATACACTAAAAAAATTATTGAAAGACACTAGGCCTTTGTATTTTTTCTGTATTATTGTATTAAGACTCATAGACTATGCCATTTTTATTTGGCCTTTCTATTTCTTAGTTAGTTGACAAAACATTATACTGTGTTGTTATTGTACTGAGTAGTTTATTTGTAGAACTTCTATAATTTCAATATAAGTTTGTTGATTCAGACCATGTCTTGGACTATTCTTTACAATGAATGTGTATGAAAGTTATTTTATGTTATTTAATAGACTACTTGGGTTTTTCATCTATACTTTCTATTATTTCTGGACATGCAAATTGCTAAACGGGCCCTTAAATATCATCTGAAAGAAATATTTACCATGCCCATACTTAAATCTTGGTGCATTGCCTTAGATTAAACTTTATTTTTATATCTCCTTCCTTTTCCCATTCCAAACCCCCAAATATAGAAGGAGTCAACTTCTTTAAAAAACCCAAAGGTTACTCAGTTTAGAGCAATTGGTCCGCCCATTAACTGAGTTTCCCATAAGGTTTTTGCTTAGAATTTTTAGGCATCGACACCACACATTGAGATACATTGCAAAATTGCTAAGGTATTTAATGTGTATACTATGAGGTTGAGTCATAGTATTTTGGTCTACATCTCTCCGTAGTCCAAGATTCTTTCTTACAATTCATAAGATGAAATGATCAAGATTTTAAGGTTTCATATCCAAGGATTCAGGTCATCAAACCTTCTATAATGAAAGTTACAAGTGGCAGTTTCCCAGTTTGTGCTTTGGCAGAATAAAGAGTTGATGTGGGACTATTGGGATGCTCCACATTACTCTGATGCGACATATTTGACTGCTAAAACTTAGGGATATGTTCACAAAGATATATGGATTCTTCCTTGCAAGTCTCAAGTGTTTTAGTGGTCTACAAGATCAATGTTCAAATGACCATTTGTTATAGTTTGTTCGGACTACTCTATTTCTATGTTTTCAATGGGTTTCTTTAGTTGCACTAGCATATGATGATCAAAGACTTCAGAAAAATGTTGAGGATATATTGTGCATGAACTACATTATTCACATCTTGGTATGCATTGTTGCAACTATAAATTTGTTGACATTGATGTCAACAAGCTTGTGTTGTCATTGATGATAGTTTGATAGTGGTCAAGAAGAGATTGTTTCTTTCATTAGTTGCATTATGTTTTCATTAGTTAAGTTGATGATGTTAACCTCTGGTGTTTCTTTGATAAGCTTCTATTTATGAATTAGATGTCGAGGATACTGATAAAATTGATAAAATAAGGAAACAGGGTGTTAAAGAGGTGTTATGGTTTGGCTTCACATTTCTTCTAGGTTGAATATCTACTTGTGTGGTTTGGATATGTTGGGTAGAGGTGTTCAAAATTTTTATATCTATAATTTTGGATTCTATATCAAAGGTTAGAGGAAGTTATGTTCACCTATGTGTGAACTGGTTTTGCAATATTGTTTATAGAGGTGTCTAGGAGAAATGTATCTGATCCACATTTCTCTGTAGTTGTTCTTCAATTCTTGCAATTCTGAAGGTGTGTTGATGAGGTTGATCTCTTTCCTATTTCAAGAGGATTTTTGGTTGAGTACTTTGGAAGTTCGATTCTAAAGTTGTAGTGTTTGGCAGTGTAGCTTGAGTGTATTAGGCATGTACATTCTGATGATGCAATTTGTTGCAAAGGAGTTTAATGGATTTTAGAAGGATAGAGGAATATTCTAGATTGTGATGAAGCATGGTATGTGGTTCACAAGTCATCATTGGATTCAAGAGGAAGTGTGTAATTTAAATTTTAATTGTGTTTGCATGGGTAACAACCAACCTGGTGTTTACACTACATTTGAAGATGTTTAAGAATTAATGAAGGTGTAGCATGATGTGTGAGAGTTGATTTGGGTCCCATCTAATTTTTTTTTGTCTGCTTTTCATTCCTACCCACCACAAGAATTTTCATTGCCAACCTAATTTGAATTTGTAAAGTGCAAGAAGAGTGTAGCAAAATTGAAGATATTTTTCAAGTTGTGGATGGTATAAATGCAAGGTGATTTGATATGAGATGAAGTGAGTGGGGAAGAGTGTGTAAGTGTGTGTGTGCTAGTGTAAATTTTTGTAGAGTGGTGTGAGCTTCAAAGTGTTAGATTACTAGATGTAGTGAGCAGAAGGTCTTTGAAATCATTCATGCAAGGATATGAGTGTGTTGGAGCTATTGTGGTGGATTTCCTATTGTATTGAGATAATATTGTCTACATAATATTCTATCTTCTTTCTTCTTTCTATTCCAATAGTGAGCCTAGGTTGTGAGCCTTTCTAGACAGTGTGTCCTATTTTGGTAGTGAGCCTCTTTGTACCATTTTTTCAATTACTTATATTATGAGCTAATCCCCACTATGGTTTTCTCTCATTGGGTTTTCCATGTAAATATAGTGTTATCTTGTCTATGGTGTTGGTTGTTTCAATTCTTGTTATATAATTTTGCATGTTTAAACATTATAATAGATTAAGGGTTTAATGAATACATGTGGATTTCATTACTATTGATGGTTTTGATGTTTTAATTTGGTACAATTGATTCACCCCACTCTCAATTGTCTTGTTCATTCAAAAATTGGTATCAGAGCAAGGTTCCTTGGAGAAAAGCTTAATTGCTTGAGGTAGATCCAAATAGTGAACAAGAAGGAGATCCCTATGTTTGATGGCATAGACTATGCATTCTGGAAGGTGAAGATGGAAGGCTATCTGATTTATCTTGGATATGAAGTTGTAAGGGAAGTAAAGGTTGCATACACCATACCTAAAAATAGTCTATGCATGAGTGGTGAAATCAAGGCTTATGAAACACATGGGAAGGAAAAGATTATTCTTTTGACCAGTCTTACACATTGAATTAGTGAAAGCTATAGATTTGAGAACTGCTAAAGAAGTTTGGAATAAGCTAGAAGTTATCTATGAAGGAGATGATAAGGTTAAACAAGCTACGTTATAGAATATGAAGACACAATTTGAGGCTTTGCAGATGTCTGATGATGAAACAATCACAAGTTACATGTACAAGGTTAATAAATTGGTAAGTGCTATGAGAGGTCTTTGTGCACAAGCAAAAGAACCTAAAGTGGTTAAAAAAATTATTAGAACTCTTCTTGATTCTTATAGTGAAAAAAATTTTGCTATTGAGAAATTTTCTAATTTTAATACATACACTAGAGATCAGTTGTATGGAACACTAACTACATTTGAAATGAGGAAAATTGGTCTAAGAAATGGTGCAAAAGTGGAGATTGCTTTCAAGACTAGAAAATTAGAAAAATATAAAGATATAGATGAAGATGATCTTGATGATGTGGAAGATAACTTTGTAAGAAGGATGAAAAAGGAAATCGGTAAGTGAAATGGTAAAATAACTTTCAAATGCTTTAGTTGTGGAAATATAGGTCACTATGCTTCAAGATGTCCAAACAGAACTATGAACAATAAGGAAAAGGAAAACAAAGGAAAGATGATCAAGAAAAGCTACTATGTTAGAGAAGATGTTGGTATTTGTAATGATGAATCTAATTATGGAGATGTTAATGATAATGAATGTTTGTTCTTGGCCTTAAAATATGAATCTATTTCTGCTAAATCTGAGAGTTTTATGAAGGAAAGTGTCTCAAAGAAAAAGGATAAAATTAGAGGTACCTTGGTATCTACTTTTCATGTTAGATAGCACAAGAAATATTGGGTTATTGATATTGGTTGCTCAAATCATATGACTGGACACAAGAGTAAGTTTGTCAAACTTAAAAAATATGATGGAGGAATTGTTAAATTTGGAGATGATTTAGGTGCAAAGAATTTTGGAAGAGGTTCAATCAGTTTTGATGGCAAGGATAATACTGAAGATGTTTACTATGTTAAAGGTTTAAGACATAACCTCTTGAGTGTTGGACAAATGTGTAGCAAAGGATATAATCTTATGTTTCAGGATGATGGATGTGAGATCAGAAAAGGGTTCAGAATAGTAATTGCTACTAGAAAGAGGATAGATGGAAATAGATCTATCAGCTCAAGGGTGTTGATGGTCACTTTTTTATGCCTCAAATTAATGATAGCTAGTTATGGCACAAGAGAATGTGTCACATCAATTTTTATAACCTAGTTAGAATCAGTTCAGTTCAAGTAGTGAGAGATCTATCAAGGATTACAAAGCCTATCATGTTGTTTGCAGAGATTGTCAATTTGGGAAACAAACTAGAAGTAGTTTCAAGGGAAAAGAACAATCTTCTACCGATTATTGGAGTTGGTACACAAAAACCTTTGTGGTCCAACAAGAGTGAGAAATATTCAAGGTGATAGGTATTTCATGATTTTGATTGATGATTACTCTAGAATGACATGGGTTACTTTTCTTAGAGAAAAATTTTAAGCCCTAGATAGATTTAAAGCATTTAAAGCTATGGTTGAGAATGAAATGGATTTCAAGATAAAAATTTTAAGGTATAATAGAGGTGGAGAATTCACCTCCAACAAATTTAACATGTTTTATGAGAATCATAGCATAAAGAGGCACTTGTCTACCCCTAGGACTCCTCAGTAAAATTGAGTAGTTGAAAGGAAAAACAAGGCTATTCAAGAAGTTGCAAGGACTATTATGAGAGAAGCTAATCTATTGAAAGTCAATTGGAGAGAAGAAATTCATACTAATATTTACATACTTAACAAAGTTCAAGAAAGAGCTAACAACACATAAAATCTCTATGAATTGTGGTATGGAAGGATTCCTACTGTCAAGTACGTTAGAGTGTTTGGAAGTAAGTGCTATATCAAAAGAGATGATGAAAACTTGGGAAAGTTTTATGCAAGGTCTGATCAAGGTATCTTCCTTGGATATTCTACTAAAAGAAAAAATTACAGATGTTATAATAAAAGACTAAGGAGAATTGTTGAAAGTGCAAGTGTTAAGGTTGATGAAGATATGTAGAATTTAGTTGTGATAGATGGATATGAGTTGGATGAGTCTGATTGCGAAGAAGAAGAAGAAGAAGAAAAAGATAAGGAAAAAGATGTACATAATGAAGAGGAAGAAGCTCTAGAAAAGACCCCTAAGAATCCTAAGTATGTACATAGAAATCATCCTAAAGAATAGATCATTGGGGACAAAAATAAAGGTGTGTTGACAAGAAGAATAGCTACCGAAGTACAAGTAAATCTATGTTTACTCTCTAAAATTGAACCAAAGATAGTAAGTGAACCATGAAAAGATGAACATTGGATGAAAGCAATGGAAGAATAACTTATGCAAATTGAGAAGAATCAAACTTGGGAACTGGTTTCTAGACCTAAAAACAAACAAAATATTGGAACTAAGTGGGTATTCAGAACAAGCTGAATGAGAATGGAGAAGTGGTAAGAAACAAGGCGAGGCTTGTGTGTAAAGGCTATACACAAGTTGAAGGAATAGAATTTTAGGAGACATTTTTCTCGATGGCTAGAAAGGAAGAAATCATAATGTTTTTGGCTTATGCAACACACAAAGACTTTAAATTTTATCAAATGGATGTGAAGTCTACTTTCTTGAATAGAGAATTGGAAGAATTTTACATGGAATAACTAGAAGGATTTCAATTGTCAGATAAACCTAATATGGTTTTAAAATGAAAAAAGGCATTATATGGATTGAAGCAACCTCCCAAAGCTTGGTATGCAAGGTTGGACAAATATTTTATTCAACAAGGATTCAATAAGGGGAGCACATATAGTAACATTTAATTTAATATTGAGGGAGATCGAATCTTGATAGTGGTTGTGTATGTTTATGACATAATATTTGGAGGAAATGAAGATATGTGCAAAACATTTGCAGAAGAGATGCAAAAATAGTTTAAAATTTCTATGTTTGGGGAGATGAATTTCTTCCTTGGGATAAAAATGAATCAAATAGATAAAATCATATTCATTTCACAATGAAAGTATGTTAAAGATATGTTGAAGAATTTTGGAATAGATGACTCCAAACTAGTATGTACTCCTATGGTTATTGGTTGCAAACTAAGTAAGGATGATGAATCCCCTAAGATTGGTCAAAGAAAGTATAGACCTATGATTGGTGGACTGCTATAGCTAACTACTACTACATCGAATACCATGCATGCAGTTTATCTTGTGGCTAGATTTCAAGAAGATCCTAAAGAGGCACATGTTGTGGTAGTAAAGTGGATATTCAAATATTTGAAGGGAACTTTGAATTATGGCTTGTGGTATTCTTCGGATATTATTTCACATTGAGTGCTTACATTGATATAGATTGGGTTGGTTGTGTTGATGACATAAAAAGTACTAGTGGTGGTGCATTCTTTCTCAGATGTAGATTGGTATCATGGCTTAGCAAGAAACAAGATTGTGTTTCTTTATCTACTACAAAGGTTGAGTATATTGCAGCAACATCTTACTATACACAAGTAGTATGGATGAGACATACATTCAAAGATATCAGAGTAGTGTATGATGAGCCTATTTCTATCTTTTGTGATAATACAAGTGAAATCCAAATAATTCGGCGATGCATTCAAGAAAAAAGCATAATTCAATTAGGTATCACATTTTGAGAGAGAATGTTGTCGACAATGAAGTAAAACTTGAAAATGTACCTACAAAGAATCATATTGCTAACATATTTACTAAGGCTCTTCCTAAGGATACTTTTAAGTATCTTCAGGAGAAGTTAGGGGTTATTGCCCCTACTTTAAACTAGAGGCATATGGAGATACATCACTCTAGTGGATTTATGGATTCATTCTTTGTCCGTACTCATGTTGGTGGCTACCTCTTACAAGGAGTAGGTAGTGACATTGTTGAGTTGATTAGTGTGTACTCCTAAGGGGGAGTATTCAAAACAATTGCAGGTATCTTGGTTCAATGTCAAAGGGGGAGAACAATGCAAAATACTTTACCCTTTGCCATTGATGTCAAAGGGGAAGAATAGAGATAATTCATGTGAAAAAGGGAAGTGAAGTCATGAGAGAGAGAGTATAATGAGATAGTTTTGTAAGGGAGGGAAAAGAGAAAAGTAAATAAGTATGATAAGAGCTATTGTGCATTTTATGGTTTTTCACATCTTGTGTTTCCATCAATGACAAAGAGGGAGATCGTTGCAAGTATGAAGGTTTTTCCATTGATGTCAACAAGCATATGTTGTCATTGATGATAGTTTAACAGTGGTCAAGAAGAGATTGTTTCTTTGATTAGTTGCATTATGTTGTCATTAGTTAAGTTGTTGATGTTAACCTCTGGTGTTGCTTTGATAAGCTTCTATTTATGATTCAAATGTTGAGGATATTGAGAAAAATGATAAAATAAGGAAACATGGTGTTGCAAAGGTGTTCTAGTTTGGCTTTAAATTTCTTTTGGGTTGAAGATATGCTTTTGTGGTTTGGATATGTTGGATAGAGGTGTTCAAAGTTTCTATATCCAAAATTTTGGATTTTGGATCGAAGGTTAGAGGAAGTTATGTTTAGTGCCAATGTGTGAACTGGTTTTGTAGTATTGTTTACAAAGGTGTCTGGGAGAAATGTATTTGCTCCATGTTTCTCCATAGTTTTTCTTCAGGTCTTGTGATTCTAAAAGTGTTTTGATGAGGTTGATCTCTTTCCTTTTTCAAGAGTATTTTTTGTTGAGTACTCTAAAATTTAGATTGTAAAGTTGTAGTGTTTAGCAATGTAGTTTGAGTGTATTGTTTTCCTATACATTTTGATGATGCAAGTTGTTGGAAAAGAATTTAATGGATTTTAGGAGGATAGAGGAATTTTCTAGATTGTGATGAAGTATGGTATGTGGTTCCCAAGCTATTGTTGGATTTGAGGAAGCATGTAATTCAAATTTTAATGGTGTTTGCACAGGTGAAAAGTTGAAAATTGTTGCTTCTATGCTTGGGAGATAGAATAACAATCTTCTTCACTCTCTCATTCAAGGAAATCCCTAGAGATATCAATCTAAGGTATGCAAAGAAGAAAAAGATCTTGAAAGAGGGTTGTCCTAGGGTCTAATTAGAAACTAAGGAGGGGTTCACAACCAAGCTATGGCTTGGAAAGACTAATGAAATACAAGACCTAATGCTTAAACCTAGTGCAATGAAAAACTTCACTAAATGACCTAGAAATGCATGTAAATCATAACAAAAATTTGAGAAATCAGAAGTGTGCACTTGAAAACCTATAGAGTGTAAAATCTTGAATGCTTCCTTGATCACAAATTTTCTATAATGCATGAACACTTAAAAGCTTGGGGATGAAAATGAGTGAAAGAATCTTGTATTTATAGTTGTTTATGCCAAATTTCTTGAAATTACAACACTACAAGCCAACATCAAATCTAGGAGAATAAAATCCCACCAAGAATTTGAATTAAATTTGATGTTGGGCCACACGGGACTCATATGCTAGAAGTCGCATATAAGTCCCATTAGGCTTAACTATGGGATACATTTTTCAAAAATACTTAGAATGATGCAAAATCCAAATCGGGTCCCTAAAACCTAGGTGGGACTCATACGACCAAGTTGGCGTATGAGTCCTAGATCACTAAATCTAGGCCACATGTAACCTAAAAAGACATGAATTATGACTGGTTGTTGATTTATGTTAGGATTATCCTCAAAAAGATGCATTAATTAAGGCTTGTGGATGAAAAACAAGGAGAAATAAGATATAAAGAAGCCCAGTTATTTATGAAAACCCTAGAAAAGTGTGACAGTGTAGTACAAGACTTTACAACACCCTAAATAAGGTACAATTAAGTTCATTTATCTCACAAGGGCCAAAGACCTAATGTGAATGTGTTAAACACATTACAACACTAAATCAAGGAAACATTATGCTTAATTTAACAAGGAGGGCCCAAACAAGCAAGGAAAAGTAGAGGGATACTTTTTCCATTGCCACAATAGGTAATGACCGACCTGGTGTTTACACTACATTCAAAGATGTTTAAGCATTAATGATGGTGTAGCATGGCTTGTGATAGTTGATTTGGGTCCCAACTAAGTTTTTCTTTGGTCTTCTTTTCATTCCTATCGACTACAGGAATGTTTAGTTTTGACCTAATTTGAATTTGTAAAGTCATAGAAGAGTGTAGCCAACTTGAAGATATTTTTCAAGTTACAAATGGTATAAATGCAAGATGATTTGATGTGAGATGAAGTGAGTGGGGAAGAGTGTGTAAGTTTGTGTGTGGTAGTGTGAATTTATCTAGAGCAATGTGAGCTTCAAAGTGTTAGATTACTTGATACATTGAAAAGAAGGTGTCTACAATAATTCATGCAAGGCTATGAGTGTGTTGGAGCTATTGTGGTGGATTTCTTGTTGTATTGAGATAATTTTCTCTATGTAAAATTCTATCTTCTTTCTATTCCGACAGTGAGCCTGGGCTATGAACCTTTTTGGATAGTGTGTCCTACTCAAGCTTCACTTCATTCTCCATAACCTTTTCTCTCAGAAAGTGATACCTAATAGATATATGATTTTTCCTTGAGTGCATCACTAGATTCTTTGAAATGTTAATTACACTTGTGTTATCACAAAAGATAGAAATAAGTTTGTCATACACAACTCTGATATCGTTCAATGTCTATCTCATCCATAATACCTATGTACAACATTATGTTGCTACAATATACTCAACCTCTATAGTGGATAAAGAAATTAAATCCCATTTCTTGCTCAACCAATGACACCAACCTACATCCAAGAAATAATGCACCACCACTTGTGCTTTTCCTATCATCATCACAACCAACCCAATCTGCATCTGTATAAGTATTTAATGTGAAATTAGTATCCTTAGAATACCACAAACCATAATCTAGAGTTCCTTTTAAATATTTGAATATCCTCTTCACTATTACAACATGTGTTTCTTTAGGATCTTCTTGAAATCTAGCTACAAGACAAACTGCATGCATGGTATCTAGTCTAGTAGCAATTAGATATAGTAGTCCACTAACCATGGATCTATACTTGCTTTGATCAACCTTAGGTGAATCATCATCTTTGATTATTTTTCAACCAATTACCATAGGGGTACATACCGGTTTGGAGTCATGCATTCCAAACTTCTTCAACATCTCTTTGACATATTTAGACTATGAAATAAAAATCTCTTTATTTGTTTGATTGATTTGTAGCCCAAGAAAGAAATTCATCTCCCCAGACATTTGCATCTCAATCTCTTTTTGCATTTCCTCTATAAAATTCTTACACATAGCCTCATTTCCACCAAAGATAATATCATCCACATATACTACTATCAATATTTTTTCTTTCTCAATTTTAAAGTAAAGATTACTATTTGTGATGTCCTTACTGAATCCTTGCTATATCAAGTATTTTTCCAATATTGCATACCAAAATATGGGAGAATTGAAATCCTTCTGGTTGTTCCATGTAAACTTATTCTAATTCACCATTCATAAAATCAGACTTCACATCCATCTGATAAACTTTAAAGTCTTTATGTATTGAAAATTCTAAAAAAAAATTGATAGCTTTCATCCTAGCCACATGAGCAAAATCATCCTCAAATTCTATACCTTTCACTTGTGAGTAACCCTTACACACAAGTCTTGCCTTATTTCTTACTACTCCATTCTCATTCATCTTGTTCCCGAATACCCATTTAGTTCCAATTATGTTTTTGTTTGTCGGTCTGGGAACCAATTCCCAAGTATGATTCTTTTCTATCTACATAAGTTCTTCCATTCCCTTCATCCAATGTTCATATTTGCATGCTTCACTCATTGTTTTAGGTTCAACTTTTGAGAGTAGACACAAATTTACCTCAACTTTAACAACTTTGCTTCTTGTCAATACACATTTCCTCTTATCTCTAATGATTTGATCTTCTGAATGATTCTTTTGCACATACTTAGGGGTTTTAGGGGTCTTCTCTAGAGTTTCTTCCTCTTCATTATACACTACTTGTCTATCATTTTTTTCTTCTTCTTCTCTAGAATCAAGTTCATCTAACACATATCCATCTACTGCAATTGAATTTTGCAAGTTTTCATCAACTTTAGCATTTGCACTTTCAATTATCTTTCTCAACATTTTTTTATAACATTTGTAATCTTTCCTTCTAGTAGAATATCCAAGGAAGATACCTTCATTAGATCTTGCATCAAACTTTCCAAAGTTTTCTTCTCTTTTGATATAGAATTTCTTTCCAAACACTCTAAAATACTTCACAGTGGGAATCCTTCCCTACCATAGCTCACAGGGAGTCTTTGTGTTGTTAGCTTTAGCTTGAACTTTGTTAAGTATGTAGACAACATTATGAATATCTTCTCTTCAGTAGACTTCCAGTAGATTTACCTCTTTCATCATAGTCCTTGCAGCTTCTTGAATAGTCTAGTTTTTCCTTTCAACAACTCCATTCTACTGAGGAGTTCTAGGGATATACAAATGCCTCTTTATTCCATGAACTTCACAATACATGTTAAACTCATTGAAGGTGAATTCACCACCTCTGTCAGACCTTAAAATTTTGATTTTCAAATCAATTTCATTCTCAACCATAGCTTTAAATTCCTTTAATTTATCTAATGTGTCATATTTTTCTCTAAGAAAAGTAACCCAATTCATTCTAGACTAATCATCAATTAAAAGCATAAAGTACCTATCATCTTGCAAACTTCTCACCCTTGTAGGACCACAAATATCTATATGTACTAATTCTAGCAGTCTAGTAGCATATTATTCTTTTCCCTTGAATCTACTCATTTGTTTTCCAAATTGACAACTTTCACAAACAACATTGATAGGCTTTGTGATTTTAGGTAAATCTCTCACTGCATGAATTGAACTAATTCTTTCCAAATTATCAAAATTCATGTGACACATCCTTTGGTGCCATAACCAACTATCATTAATATAAGACATAAAGCAATGACCATCAACACCCTTAAGATGATAGATGTTTCCATCTTTTCTCTTACCAACAACAATCACAGTTCGAGACCCTTTCCAAATCTCAATTGCTTCATCCTTAAACACAAGATTATATCCTTTGCTACACATTTTTCCAACACTCAAGAGATTATTTCTTAAACCCTTAACATAGAAAACATTATCACTGTTATGCTTGCCATCAAAAATGATTGAACCTATTCCACAAATCTTATCTCCCGAATCATCTCCAAATTTAACTAATACACTCATATTTTTCAAGTTTAAAAAACTTACTTTTTTCTCTAGTCATATCATTAGAGCAACCATTATCAACAACCCAGTAATTCTTATCCTCTTTGACATGAAAATAAGATACCAAAGTACCTTCAACCTTATCTTTCATCTTCAAAACACTTTCCTTCACACAAATTTCAGGGTTACCAGAACCAGATTCTTCTTTTATAGCCAAAAAAAAGCATTCATCATCATCAAAATCTCTATAATAAAATTCATCATTAGAAATACTGACATCTTCTCTCACATAGTAAGATTTCTTAATCACTTTTCCTTAATTTTCCTTATTACTATTATTTAGAGCTCTTTTTGGACATCTTGAAGCATAATGACCTATATCACCACAACTAAAACATTTGAAAGGTAATTTACCTTTGAACTTATCAATTCCCTTTTTCATCTTCCTCACAAAGTTAGCTTCCAAATCATCAAGATCTTCTTCATCTGTATCTTCAACCTTCTTTGATTTACCAACCTTGAAAGTAGTCTCAACTTTTGTACCGTTCTTCAGTTTTCTCATTTCAAATGTAGTTAGAGTACTAATAAACAAATCTCTGGAATAATTGTCAAAATCTACAATTTTCTCAATAGCAAACACCTTTTCACTGTAGCAGTCCAAAACAAATTTGATAACTTTCTTCACTAATTTAGATTCTTTAACTATTGTACCAAGGCCTCTCATAATGCTCACCAACTCATCAACTCTTTGTATGTATCATTTAATTTTTTCATCTTCAAACATATGGATCATTTCAAACTATTCCTTCAAGTTCTACAACTTTTCTTGTTTGACCTTTGGATCTCCTTCACAAATGCTTTCTAGCTTATGCCAAACTTCTTTAGCAATCTTCAAACTCATAACTTTAACTAATTCAGTATTTGAAAGACTATTCACAATAATAAATATTGCCTTAGCATTGATCTCATGCACCTTGATTTTTGCACTTGTACTTGGACCATCAGAGGTGGAGTATATGTATTTTGATAAGCTTTCTCAATCTCATAACCCTGAGCTGACATATATACTTCCATCTTTGTCTTCTAGAATGCATAATCTAAGCCATTGAATCTAGGATATTCCAAAGAAATCTTGTTCGCCATCATGAATCTACCTCAAGCGGTTAAGCTCTTCTTGAAGGAACTAGGCTCTAATAAAAATTGTTGAAATGAACAAGACAATTAAGACGGGGGGTGAATCAGTTGTAGAAAATTAAACCTTCAAAACCCTAAAAAATAATCAGATCCACATGCATTCATTAAACCCTCATTATGTTAGTATGATTAAATATGGAATGCACATAACAAAAATAAAAATAGCAACACCATACACAAAAGAACGCCATATTTATGTGGAAAACCCAATGAGGGAAAAACTATGGTGGGGATTAGCTCACAATATAAGTAATTGCAAAACTAGTACAAGGGCTCACTACTAAAATAGGACACACTGTCCAAAAGGGCTCACATTCAGGGCTCACTACCACATAAAGAAATACAAGAAGATAGAAGAATAATGTTACATAGAGAACACTTCTCAATGCAACAAGGAAATCCACCACAATGCTCCATCAATTTTATAGCCTTGCTTGAATGATTTTGAATGCCTTTAGCTCACTGTGTTTAGGAAGCCTAACACTATAATTCACATTGTTCTTCTCAAATTCACATCACACACTTCACTCGCATTGAACTTATGTCTATCTTTCATGCATTCTTCATTCATTCACCAACTTACAATGCCACACTTATTTATATCAACCTCAACCTCAAAAACCTTGAAAACCATTAGAGAAGGTTAGCAACAAGCCATTATGTACAAATTCAAAATAGGTCAGCACCTAAACATTCCCACGGTGGATAGGAATGAAGGTGACCTAAAAAATTCCTTAATTATGACCCAAATAGATCCCAACACACTTCAACACTCTTCTACAAGCCTCACAAGTAGTTCTAACACAAGGTCGACCAATACTTATGTTAAACACCATAGACATTAAGTACATGCTTCCTTAAGTCAATCCAAAACTTCCAGACAACAAAATTCACTTAAGCACAATCTAGAATAATTCACAAACTACTTGAGATTCATCAAACACTTCATCAAGACCACATCATTCAAATACTTCAACTCAAAACAACTGGTAACCCTTACTTGCATACTGATAAATGAAATTCACTCTGTACTGCATCAAATCAAGTAAAAATTTGAATACAAAAAGACATAAGCACTATAAACAACTTCCCAAGTCTGTATAAATAGAAGCCAAACAACGAAGAAATGTGGAGAAAATACATTTCTCCTAGAACAAAGAAAACATCACTAAACAACTAGTTCACACACTGGTGAAAATATATTACACTTTACAACAATTGAGAAACCCAAATTAGGAATATATAAAAACCTCTGAAAACCATGAACATGTTAGATCCACACATGCATAGGGTTAATATCGAAGAACACACTGATCACTTGCACAACACAATTTTCTCTATTTATCAAATTTCATCAAAAGAACTTGAAAACCAAGCACTAGAGACAACATCTTAACTCATTTCATCATTCCAACTCATTGTCAGACACTGCAACAAAAGATAGCTCCATGTACTCACAACACTTCTTCAAGGTCTCAACTACACATGCACAACCTATTTTCCTCTTTTTCACAATTTTCTCGACATCCTCAACATATTCATCCCATAGTTGAAATCAATGACAACACTAGTCAGTAGAATTCCTTTTGACATTAGTGACAACACCATCATACTTGCAACAAAATTGTTAAGGGTGACAATTTTCTACACTATAGAAATATCTCTTATTCACACACTTATGCATGGCTCTTCGAAATTAAAACAATTTAGTTAGCAATATGGAGGCACACCTCTTTGCCTCATGGTTAATCCAAAACTAATCCTCAATCTAATTATCAATCATTCAAGAAGAGAAATAAAAATTTCATCAAAATAAAATCCTCCCCATCTTCCAATAACATCTAAATAAAATTTGCATCCACATCTATAAAACCTTATTGATTTAAACCAAGAGAGAAAATTTTCACAATTTCCCAATTATTTTCATTCTATTTTATTACACTTTCTTAATAATAACATTATCCATCTTCCTTCCATTCATCCCATTGATACCGCCAAACCATTACCTCCTCATTCTAATGTGAAAGCCTTTTATCAATATCATTGTACACCTAGACATGATAGAAAAAGATGTATATGTCTTAAGCATCAAGTGCAATACCACATTGATTCTAATATCATCTAGTTCACTTGTGTGAATAATAAAGGGAAAAAATTAGTTGCACTGCCTACTCAAAATTTACAAATATTTAACAATCCATTACAATGTTATTCAACTAACCTTGTGAAGAAAATGATATTAAAGAAGATGTTGATAACATACCCAATATGATTAATATGATTTATGTTCATACTCACAAAAACCAGCCTAATATCTTACCTGATAGATCACTTTTACACATATGATACTTTTCTACATGTACCCGATGGTCCTCTTTACATCACCGATAAAATTAATGATAAATCCACAAGGGGAATACTCATTGATCTAGTATGTTTAGTAAACGTGAAAATTGAAGAATTTATGTATGTGCATAAACCATATAAGGATAATTATAAAAAATCAAAAGCATAATTAAAAGCTCATGATGGTTCTATTTACCCTATGATTGGTTCTTGAACTCTCCCAATTCAAGTTCTACCTTAAAAGTTGGATGTTCTATTTACCATAATCTCAACATCATATCAATTTCATGTGAAATTAGGTCACCCATGGCTTACCTCCATGAATTTGGTCCCCTCTATCATTCATAAATGTCTTAAATTCCCATTTTAAGGACAACTGCATACTATTTATCATAGTAGATTTAAATATTTGGCCCTTCATGTAATTTTTCCCCTTGATTACTTTTAGCCTCAACTAGCCCAACCCACTAAACCTTGTGAAAATTTTCTATTTTTTATCATATCAAAAGTTCAAATCTAAGTGTATAGACCAATTATCCCTTATCAATATTTCAATTGAGGCTCCTCGGTCTCCATTGGCTACAATGGTTGTTCCTCCTACTCCACAAGTAGTGAACAAACCTCAACCTAAATCAGCTATCCTTCCTTAACCTCGACCATGTGGCATTTATGCCATGGTTCACTGTCTCCCATCCTATCAAGGACCATAAGACAACCATTTGGAAAGGACTTTGAGTATTAATTTCATGCCTCATAAATAAAACAATCCTTTGTGTAAAAACCTATAACCCCTATAGTTTCCCAACCTTTGATAGTTCCTTCAATTCCTCCTACACAACAATAAAAGGGACCAATATTGGAAAACCCTCAAATACACCCTTCATAAGTTGAAGCTCATGCAAGATAAAATTGAAGTGTAAATGAACACAAATCAATAAGTTGTGACATGGAATTTTAGCTTTTTGAAGATAAAAAATCCTTATCTAATGATATCCCATCCAATCAACCAAATTCCAATGAGATACCTCCCAACCATCCATCCTTGACATCACCCAAATCCACTCCACCTCCCTCACCAAATCATGAATCTAAAACTTATCTTTCCCAACCAAGTCAAAGACTAAAAATATTTCCTCCCTCCTTGTAACCTACTCAGAAATATACTCACATGGATGATAGTGCTTGCACAATCATATTAATAGCACTAGTATGCAAACCATTTTGGTAATATTATATTACCAATTCAAAAGATAAAATAAAAGAATAGAAAGAAGATCATAATGAATTATCTCTTATTTTTGCAAAATCAACAAATTTAGATCGGGGCAAGTGTGATGACCTTTCTACTGTGGGTGACCCACCACATATTGAACCTAGTACCTTCCCTTGTATTGCACTTTTTTTAGATCCTTTAGCTAATTGATTTTTGGGATGATCTAGTAAGAAAAATTACAAGGAAGCTAAGGTAGTGGAACAACTTCCTACACTAACCTTGAGAGGAGAATAATACAAACAATTTACAAATCTTTAATAATTACAAAAACTTAAATAGAAATAAACACAAATATCATGCATACCACAACACAACGATTTATGTGGGGAAAACCCTTTCAGGAGAAAAACACTACATTCCAAAAGCCACAAAATATTATTTAGAAATAAAAAATTACAATATACTTGTAGAGAAATCTTCTCACAGAAGTATCACCACCAGAGATCAAGAGACACCACGACCATTATTAGACTCTTAGAATACACCACCGTCTACATGCATCCCATCCACTTATAACAAGCTTTTTGGAACTTTCTAGAATTAGGGTTTTACAAGGTCATTTTTCATTTGGCGTGTTAACGAAAAAAACTTGACGTGTCAATAGGAAAAAAACTTGACATCTCAATGGGAAAAATCTTGACGTGTCAGCTAAAAAAAATTTCGAGGCATTGCCCCAAACCCCATGTCTTGTTATGAGTGTACAGTATTTGCATGATCAGTGACCACATACCAACTTACATCCTATCAATAAATCTTATATAATTACAAGGTTGAGACACATGTTCCCAAAAAATTACCAAAATGGTTTGCATACTAGTGCTATAAAGGGAAGGAGACATGAATTTGAATCACAGAATCAACTCATTGACATTAAGAATAAGATACAAAGTGAAAGGAAAATTGAAGGGCATGTACATCAGCTCAAAAATTCAAACATAAGCTTATATTCCATCAAGTCAAGAAAGATTTTAAGGAGAAAGAGAGTCAAAGAAAAATTGAATTGGGTTAAATATGGTGACAGGGGTTCCAAATTATGTTTTAATATTCTCAGGGTTAAAAACTTGGTGGAGGAAATTGGGCCGATAATGATAATTGGCTACAAAGTACCAACGATATTATAAAATTCTTCTATAGATTTTATAGATAGTTATTTCCTATAGATGACAAGAATGTAAAGTGTATCTAGGCATAAGAAACTTGCAAGAGGATAATCCCAAAGCATATTAGCCTAGTAATGGAAATTGAGCTTGAGAAACCAATTTAAAAAGATGAAATATATCCCATGCTATCTTATCATTTAAAAAGACAAAGTCACCTATTGTAGATGGTTTACCTATGGAGTTATATAAATCCAATATAGATAGGATAGTAGATAATTTTTCATAATGTTTATAAAGAAAAAATTGAGAAAGAGTCATTGGGAAAAAATATTAATAAACACATTATCAAACTTCTTCCCAAAGATGGAGATAAAATTAGTATTAGGAATTGAAGACCTGTCACTCTCCTGATTGTGTCATATAAGATTTTGGAAAAACTCTTGGCTTTGAGACTTACATAAATACCTCTAGTGGTAATCAATGAAACCCAAACTAGGTTTATTATAGGTTGCTATATCCTGGAGAATATCATAACAAGTTAGGAAGCATTGGATTGGAAAAGAAGAATAGCTAGAATGTTGGTATGCCACAACTTGACTTTGAGAAGGAATATGATAGGGTGGAGTGGTCCTTTGTAATGATAATAATGGAATATTTTGGTTTTATTAAGAACTTTAAAAAATGGTGAGAGCTCTCTTCAAGAATTCTACTATTCAAGTGAAGGTTAATGGAACTCTTTTTGAAGCCTTCTAGTTAAAAGGATCTATTAGGTAGGCATGTCCATTAGCTACTACATTTTTTATATCTTCTAAAGCCTTATATTATGTGTTGAGGTCTAAGATGTTAGGGCCCAAAGTGTATGGCATAAAGCTTCCTAGCACCAATGAATTGCTTAATATATATTTAGTAGATGATACTACCATCTTTCCTATTTTGGAAGAGTAAAATATTTAAAATACGGTGAGTAGATTGATCATCTTCTGTCAAGCCTTTGGTTAAAAAATATCTTTAAAAAATCATATATGTTGAGATGGGAAAATGATCCTCCAAATTGGTTTTCAGATTTCCACTAGAAATGGAGGGGATCAAATAAAATTATAAGATATCTAGATATCCCATTCTCTATACAAACCTCTCTAAAAGATATATGTGGGACTAGATATTTACCAAAATTGAAAAGAATCCTAATAAGTGGAATAAGAACTATCTCTCTCTAGCTGACATGGCATAGGTTTTCCAAAAGATACTCTCATCCTACTCTATTTATTATGCTTCAATTTGGTCATTTACAAGTTATCAAATGAATGTAATATACAAAACATAATCAAAGATTTCATATGGTATGATAGTAAGGGTATGAGAAAAAAAATGTTGTAAATTGGAAATGGTGTTGTTTGGATAAGCCCATAGGTGGCTTGGGCCTTACAGAATTGAAAAATAAATGGAGTTTCTATAGCTATCAATTGGATAATAAAATGCCTAAAAGGTAATGAATTGTGGAAAGTTCTGATTAGGAGGAACATTCAAGAAGTAGTTCCCAAATCTACAAAATAATGGAGAAAATTTCATCCACAAGATATTTTATTTGGAAAATTATGTGTTAAACCTTCAAGATTTGTTGTGTTTGCTAGCATTTGGAAATCCTAGTAGTCAATTTAAGGGATCAACTTGTTGGACGTGAAGATGTCAATAAAGATAGAAATGAGGTTCTTAGCTTCAAATCAATATGGTGGAATCTTTCTCATAAAAATAAACCCATTTCCCTATTGCAAGGATGTTATGCCAAAAAAAGGGGAAAGCATAGAAATTTCAAATTGTCAAGATATCTTTAAAAATAATGAGCTAAAAACTTGGATGTAGTTGAAAATGGACTTTAATATTCCCAATTAAAATAAGAGAAATTTTTTTATTATTATAGAATCCCTGAGGATGATGTAATTTAAATGAGAATAAAATTCAACCTTGAATGCTATGATAATATAAAATGGAAGGATGGAGCCCCCCTCCTAAAAATGAAATCACCTAGCCTATATAATATTCTGACCAACTCCAGTGATGTGTTAAAGCATGTCAGTCAAGTTCGGAACCTAAGTCTTGGGAAAAGAGAGCGGTCTAATACATTAAAAGCTTTTTTTGTGAATGTTTCTAGCTTGGATTGTGTTTGTAATTTTTGCATCAACATTTCGGATCACGCTCTGTGATCCATCACCAAGATATCGGAGAGCATAAGGAGTAAAATCTTGTTGATCCAAAAAAGTTGAACCTAAAAAGTGTTGTTTTAGATGTCTTTCATTGTTAAAAAAAATTGTTGTTGGTACTTCCAAAATCTCTTGTACTATTTACAATTGTATTGAGGATGTTTATCATATTTTTTCAATTGTAAATTTTCCCTTGCTATTTGGTTTGTTTTCATGGGTAATGTATTGGGATGGTACTATAGAAATAATGTGTCTTTGTATGAGATCTTGTGTGGTTATGTTAAGGGATTACAAGTTGATAGGAATGTTTTTTGGATTGCTTTTCTACTGAAATCTTATAGTTTATTTCAAAAAATAAAAATGAGCACTTATACCAAGGAAAAAGATCTCTTATTGAGTTTGTTATTAGACTTGAGCATTGTTATTAATATTATTGAATAGGTGACAATTGTTGAATGCACAAAAAAATTGAGAGGGGGATGAATCAGTTGTACCTTAAACCTTCAAAACCCTCATAAACATTCAGATCCACATTCATTCAATTAACTCTTAATCTGTTATAATGATTTAGCATGAAAAACAAATAACAAAAACTAAAAAAAATCAACACCATACATAAGAGAACATAATAATTACATGGAAAACCCAAGATGGAAAAAACATGCAATGAGGATTAGCTCACAATATAAAGTAATATCAACAGCAAACACAATAGGGCTCACTACCAAAGAAAGAAAGAAGGGCTCATTGCCAAAGGCTCACTACCAAAATAGAAGGGAAGATATAGAAGAGTGTTACACAAAGAAATCCATCTTTGCAATAGAGAATTCCACCACAATATCACCGACACCTTCACAACTTGACTAAAGAATTGTAGACACCTTCTGCTCACTGCATCCAACAACCTAACACATGAAAGCTTGCACTACACTTCTCAAATTTGCACTCTAACACTCTACAATTCACATCGTTCTCATCATACTCATCTATCTTTGCATCCATCAACAACTCAACTCATATTTATATCATCTTCAACCTTGAAAACATTCTCCAAGCTTGGCTATGCACCTCAACCAGAAAAATTCAAATTAGGTCGGAACCAAAACATTCGCGCAGTGAAAAGGAATGAAGGTGGACCACAACACACCTTAGCTAGGACTTAAATCCATTTATACACACTACGCCATGCTTGAACCACAAATTTTGCAAGTAGTGTAAACACCCAAAGTCAGTCGTTACTTGTGTAAACACTATTAAACTTTTAAGTATACGCTTCCTTTGACCCAACAACAACTTGGACAACAAATGTCAGCTGAACACAATCTAGAATATTCCACAAACACCCAGAGATCCAACAGACTCCCTCACAACAACTTACACCTGAAGAATGTACACATCAAGTACACTCAAACAATTCTTTCATACATTGTAACTCAAGAAACTAACTTTTGAAGCACCAAACTTCGAACAACTTTGACTGAAGAAAGATATCAACACTATCAGTGTGTCTTCAAATCTGCAAGACCTGAAACCAAACTGTGGAGAAACAAGAAGCAAAACCATTTCTCCCAGACACCTCTGCAATACACAATTCACATAATGGTGAATACAACTTCTTCTGCTCAACGATCCAACACACCAAATTATGAATACAATATTTATGAACACTTTTGATCAACATATTTAAAATGCATAGGCAGATCTTCAACCTCTAAGAAGAATTGCGAAGCAATACCAAAACATTACTCTTCAACCCAAAATAGACTGCAATTCATTGTTTCCTCTTCTTATCAAAATTTCTCAAAAGCACTTGGAAACCAAGCACTAGAAACACATCCTCATCATCTTCAGTACTTCTCTAACCAACTGTAAACTAGCAACTCAACATTACATCCATAGACAAAATCTTATCAAAGAAACACTAGAAGTTGACATAGTAGCTTACCAATGACAATATAATGCAACTAATCAAATAATTATTAATGCAACAACATAAACAACACCAACAACTACACATACTCTTGCAACAATCTTCTTCTCATACAATTGACACCAATAACAACACAAGCTTGTTGGCATCAATGACAACACCAACTATTCATACTTGCAACAACAATAACTTTGAAGATGCTAGTAGATACGTTTATGAAGACACTAGATGAAGGATCCACATTTTTCTTTAGGATAGACCTCAAGGATGTCGATTTTGGGCTCCAAGATGTTACAAAACTTGATAATAAGTTTTAGAAGGAATATATTGACTTCCAAAACCAATATTGCAAGTTGCATCAATATGAACTGAAAAGAGATGTTGAAATGAGAGATTTGGAAATCATGTGTCAAAACTTTGATAATAGTGGCTGGGAAAGAATTTCACCACCACTAGGAACCATTCCTGGCATGGACTTGTTTAAAACCAACAAGACAACAATAAGACTCAAGAACAAGGTAAGGAGGTAGAACCTCAAGATTGCAACGAAAAACTGTGAAAATGAACTCTATATGGCTTTATCAAAACTTTGAAGTTTCAGAGAAGTTCAAGCTAATGGATGACCAAAACACATTTAATAATTGGCAGGTTAAGGATGTTGAAGCTCATAATTAGAATAGTGGGTATTTCGGAAAATGGTGGATCTTAGATCATGAGGGTTAGCTGAATTTCTAAACCTTGTTTAGATGGGTTTACGTGACTGCCAGTGGGTGCTCAGTATAAAGAGTTAATATACAAGTACAGGACGGAAAAACTGAAACAGAAAGTCCCATCTGTGTCCCTTAATCAATTATTCTCAACAAAAATCTAAAAAAAAATGTGGTGCACGGCCAACTGAAGATGGCGAAAACAATTATATGGTGTTGTATTCATTTGCTTTTTTCTTTTTCAATTATTGGGATTGATTGCACTTGGTCATATATCTCATCTGATTCTTGGATTTCAAATATTAACAATTCTATCCTTCACATTAAACACTAAAAATTTCAATCATGTACAAACAAGGAAAATGGTGCATGGTCAATTGAAGATAAAGAAAACAACTGTATTTTGTAGCATTCATTTGGCATTTTTTTCCAGAGAATGATATTACATTTGCATTGTATTAAGTCATATAACTCATTTCTTTCTGGATTTTATGACAACTCTATTCTTTCATTTTAAATACAATAATTTTGAATCATATACAAATAAAAAAAGTGGTGCACGGTCAATTGAAGATAGAGAAAGCAATTGTATCTTTTCCTCGGCAGTGAATTTGTCATGGCAGTGAATTTTTCCGCGGCAAATTGTTGATGGTGAATTTTCCCGTGATGAATTGTTGGCGATGAATTTTCCTAGAACCCAATTATTATATCTTGTAACGTTCATTTAGTTTTTCTTTTTTATTAGACAATGATATTACACTTACACTGTCTTAAATAATATACCTCATCTGATTCTTAAATTTGACAACTAAGAACTCTATTATTTTATTTTAAACACTAAAATTTTGAATCATTTACAAATAAAAAAAAGGTGATGTGATTAACTGAAGATATAGAAAACAATTGTACTTTGTAGCATTCATTTGGAGTTTTCTTTTTTCAATTATTAGAGAATATTATTACAGTGTATAAACCTTTTCTGATTCTTGGATTTCTAACACTGAAAAAATCTTTTCCTTCACTTTCGTTTTATAATGAAATGTCATTTCATGGTGTTTGTGTAGTATTCATTTGGAAGTATCGATGCTTTTTATGTACATTTTGTGAATAAGGACAATGGGCACTCCATAATTGATAGATTTTGAACTTCCAATTCTCCATCAGTGTTCCTTCTTTTGACCTGTAATTTGTTCTCCTCGACCACAGGATTAAATCACCATTGTTGTCATCAATTTGTTTTTATTCAAGAATTGACTGCTTATCTCATTCAACATGGATTCAAGGGATGTGTTTCATAGATTTGGATTATTGTTTTATATTGTCTGTGGAATTGCATTCCTTTGGATTGCTAGTTTACAAACCTTTGTCATTTAGCTTGTGTAATTTTCTATTACAAGGAATATTTATAGACGTACTCTGTTGCTTCCAATCCAGAATCTTGAGCAATTGTCTCTGTGAGTTTTGCTGTATTATGCTTAAATGACATTCAAAAATCTTTTCATATGATTTTCCTATTTCACTCGCTTCCACTTTAAGAGGAAATCTGTGTTAAATCTTCTTGTACTCCTGCCATGGATAAAAGTTAAAAACACATAGTATCATGTGAAAAGTGTTATATAATGTTTAGTATATATTTTTAATTTAACAAGTGTCACGTGACTAGTACTTGTCTTTATAGTATTGTAATTATTGTTTTTTAGATATAGAAAAAAATAAATGTAAGTTTTATTAATGTGAATAAAAATAAATGTAATTTTGGTTAATATTATTAATTAGTTTTTCTATGACCTCATTCTTGTTGGAAGATGAATTGCTCAGAGGGGGGTGAATCAAAGTAATGTACAATTTTTCGAACTTTTAACTTCATGAGTAAATTAAACAATGACCTTGAGACAATTTTATGAACGCTCTTATCTTGACAAGTGAACTTTAACACATCAAAGAACTTTTAACAGAATGACAGATTGATAAAAGACTTACATAACAATGTCAAAACATGATATTGATTGTTCATGTAAACTTGATTGAACAATTCCTTTTAATGCTTTATTTCCACAAGACTTCATGTATACTTTGAACACTTTTATAACAAAATGAAATGTTTAGTCAAGTATTAGAGCATTGCATGAATTTTATTGACAAATGACAAAATGAAAACATTAACACTTAAGCACATGAGCTGAATTCCCGAGTGGAAAAACCCTCGTGGGGTATAAAAAACCACTCGTAAAATGTTCCTTTTATTCATTCAAAGAGCACCAACTCTGTAACAATGGTGGAGCACCAACTTAACACCAAAAATTTTGAAGCACCAACTTCAGTAGGAGATTCAACTCCTTTACATATTTAGGAACACCCATTCCAAGGAGCACCAACCCCTTTTAACACATAACAATGATAGCATCCTATCAAAACTCTAGAAGTGCAGATTTTGCAACTCTAGAATTACAATAGAAAACTATGAAAGATTTTCAATAATCCCATTGAAGAATGTTGTATATAAACATCTTCTCAAATAATAAACAGATCTTCAATACAGAACAATTTTTGTTTCACCTAAAGAGTACTCATAAAAATCTCTTCTCCTCTTCACTAATACCTCTTCAAAAATACCAAAGACCCCTCTTTACATAATCTTTGCATACAATTTTTATAACTGTAACAAAACCATCTCGAGTTAGGGTTTTCTGAATAATAAATCATTTTACCAAATTTCAGTTAAAACCAGATAAGCAATCAATTATAGCCCAAAAGAAGAATCATCAGGAACCCTACAGAATTGTTAACCAACCTCTTTAACAAAAACATTATCAACAAATTATCCACAAAATTAATATCATTAATCTTCACTTTAACTAATAGATCCAAAACCCGCATTAATAAAATTTTGAAATAAACGATGGAAGAAACTGAATAAGTAACATGATAACCTACCAAGATGTTCCCAACAACCTAGCATTGTGTTACCTGGTTCACAGTGGATAGAAACCAAAAACTAACTGACAAAATATTTTAGCCATAACTACCTGGCTGCATACTTCATTGACTGAGCTTCCATAACTACCTAGCGACAACATTCTTTCTCACTCCCTCTAGTCGACTATGCTATAAATCCAGCTCTCCACACTATTCTCAAGCTCAAACTAACCACTTTCCATGTCAGCTAATCAAAGAAACAGGTCTGCGAATATTCCAATAGCAGCTAGGGTTTCACCTTCAGCCAAATGATAATTACAAATTCATTTTGTCCTATTCCTTCATCCAAACGAATACCAAACTAAAGTGTATAATGATGTCAAATCTAAATAGAATGATATTCTATATCATTTGAAATCTATGTGCATGTCTAAAACCACCGACAACATAATTACCAACTCAATTGCCAAGTCACACTATCCACATGTATATCATTGTTCGCATGAGTCATGAACACTACAAAGTCATTCTCTGCCTTCAACTGTCCAAAACAATGTATTCTATACTTTATGATTAGGTTGACACAAACTAACATAGTGCCAATGTGATAACCAATGTCGACTATCAAAGCTAATACAAATAAAGTGCCAATGTGATAACCAATTTCGACTATCCAAGTGTTATGAAAAAGATCGATGCAAATAAATAATGCCAAAGTAAAATATGTCATTGACTATCCAAGTCTCCCAATGCCTAAGTTGATAATAATAAAGTTTATTTCAATGTGAAATACCTGATGCCAAAGTACATATATGACATATGAATAACTTGAGCAACACAAAAATGAAACCTGATATAATGTTGAACTCAAGTGTAATGTGAATAATATGATTACCATCAAATGTAAGCCAAAACCATACATGGGAATATGAAACCGGATAAGGACATCTTATGCCAAGATCATCCTGATAACAATTAATGAAACCAAGATGAAACTGAAATAATATATCTGTTGAATATACCTAAACCTGAACCATCAAGGCCTTGGAGACAATGTGATCAAATACAAAGATCCTTGTATGCCTTGATCTGCTCATACTGAAACCAAACTCTATCATAAAGTGTCATTAACCTGTATAATGTCATATACCTCTAAATCAAAGACCTGTAACTGTAACATGTGATTGTTAATCAACTACAAAACATCCATATGAGAAATCAATGTGTATTCCAAAGCACTGCATAATCAATGTTGACATTGTTGACATCAAGGATATAGATCACAAAACATTTTGACATCAAGGACAAACCACAAAACAACTGAAAGCCAACAAACTCCCCCTTTGTCCTTCATGGAAAAATACGTATAAACTCTCCCCCTTTTTTCCTCAATGACAAAGAATAACAGAGGGGAATGTGAAATGCCATGAATAAAAACAATTGAAGCCAACCAACACATATCCATCAAAAAATAGCAGTCAAGAATCATGTCATTACTTTAGACATAAGTAAATAACTCTATTGCATATATCATCTTGTGTTCACATGAGCAAAAACAATAACTCTAGCAGCTATAATAATGACATGTAAATATCATAAAATCAAGTACTGTGAGATCAAGATTATCAATGTATGCATCAAGTACACAACCTACAAATAGCAACTCACTATCATAAACACAAAGGAATATCATTGTTAAGCACCCCAAAGATAAATACCACTACCATACATTAATGACAAGCTGAGAATGCATAGATCACCAAACTGTATTATAACCAATCACCCAAAAATATTTTGTATCATGAAATATGCAAGAAACATCTCCCTATGATATAGCACTATTCAATCAAAAACTAGTTGTAGCAAATGAAAAATATATAAGAGAGCTAGGAATGAAAACATGTAGAACCAAGCTCCCCCTAAAAAGAAGCACTATACAAAAATATATCAAAACTAGTATCATTACTCCTTTCTGAGTACCACACTTGAACAAGGATACAGAGAATTCAACAAGTAGAAAGCAATTATTCAATTTGTTTCAGATGAAACCCTGATTAAACAACACCACACTATGCGCATTATAAGCATAAATTTTGGAATACCATGAAGGATATGAACATTGTCAACTAAATCTCATAAGATGAAAAACATCACATCATGCTAGAACCAACTTCCTTTTGTATAGCAACAAATTACTGTCACTATGTTCTTGCAACAATCATCAAACATTTGTGTTTCTCAAGAAAATCATCATCGAGTTATGCAATTATGTCACTTTATCATCTACATACTCACTGTTAAAACACTAGTATTGCTACCATACCCCTGCAAGCACCTTACATCTGCAACAAAAAATCAATACCAATGGCAAACTGTGACCGATATCAATCAATTTCCTACTTATTACTGACCTATGTCCAAGCAACAAATGTTGCTTTCACTGATGTTGACCTGTCTTAAGTAATCATCTCATGAAACCTAAAACAATTTAACTTTCCAATCTAAACATTATACAATTGTTATATCAATCAATATGCAATCCAAACCATAATGCAATATCAAAATGCACATAATACCATCCAGTGGAATATTCAGAGATGAACGCTTAAGAAGAACCAAATGCAACCATCTATTGAACCAATGCTAAAAAAACAAATGGTTCATACAGATAAGAATGTCTCCTCCTAAGACCATGCACACTTTTTAAAAGCATTCAGACAAGAGTTTTTCGAGAAGCCTTGAAACCCTATTCCATATTGCTTCATGAAGTAGACAAAATTGCATGACTTAAAAAAAAACATAATCTCTCTTCTCCATCTCCTCAAACATAGAGTTTCCAAAATTCTATCCTCATATCATAGAGCCTTCCTCTTTATGAAGATAGAACAACTAAGTGTTGACTATCCAAGAAACTAATATCAATTCTCTATTCATTCTCAAGAAAAACTTTCTACAACTTGTTGCCATAATCAAGACAATGTTAACACACAATCCTTATGTAATAAAATTGCAAACTATTCCAAAACACCAACTAAACTGCAAAGATTTGATTGCAGTTTATACTTTCAGCAATATAAGATAAAACTTTAAAGCACACCCTACAATCACAAAGATTGATTAGTGAAAAGAAATAGGAGGAAGATCATAGAGACTCCTCCTCAATTGATCAAGCACTTTCACACTAGTCACTTCATAGATATTTCCATGTGTCCTTGAACCAACAATAACTATTTCTCCTAATTTCCTTTTAATCTAACACCCACAATCATCAAAAAGAATACATAAATCCTGATCACATATTCGTGTCACACTTAACAAATTGTGTTTTAAACCTACAGCATAATAAACATCTGGCAAGAAAATGTTATTACCAAAAACCACTATGCCTTTTTCCATAAGTTGTATGTAATCATCATTACCATAACATACTAAACCAAAATCACCAAATTTAAGTTCAATAAAAATACTTTTGTCCCTTGTCATATGATGAGAACAACCACTATCTAAGATCCATGTATTTTCAACTTTAACATGTAATTCAGTTTGACTAAAGATGCCTTTTGATTCTACATTTCTCCTTTTAGGCATCCAAACCAACTTAACTTTGTTTTGCATAGTTGTCTTAGAAAGACTATTCTTTTTCTTCTTTTAGGAAGCTTGTCTAGATCTGCCATATTTAGCTTTTACATTTACATCTAGAAAATCACTTGAATCATTCATATAACCAAGACCTGACTTGTCTTCATAAGACCTTTGTTTATTCTAAAGATTTGTAAAATTATCAAATTCCTTTCTAAGATTGTTGATTTTAGTTTCTAAGATACAACACTTTTCTTCCTTGAATTCCAATTGCATCCTTGTAATCTTAAGAATTTCAACTTGAAATCTTAAATCATTAATTTCATTTTCAGCAATTAGAATCTTACTTACTATATTCTCGGTATCTTGCTCAATTTGAATTTTCTGATATACTAAGTCCTTCAAATTTTGAACTTCACTTAGAGCAATTTTTAGTTCATTCTCAAAACCATTCAATTCTTTATTAGAAGCAAAAGTCTCTGCACATCTACTTTTTTGCAGTTCCATTTCATTCATTGTGGCCATAAATACAGTTTCACCTTTTAGATCTATTTTATCATCTTCTAAAACAGACTGATTATCTAATTCTTTATTTGAAGTCTTTTGTGATTCGACTTCAGCCATGAATAAAGTTTCATCTTTATCACCAAGTGAGTCATCTGTTTCAACATCCGAGTCTTCTTTGGTAAAGAGACTCTTTTTCTTTTTGAAGTTAAACTTCTTTTTAGGAAAAAAATCATTTTTCTTAGATTATTTTTCTGACTTTTCATCCTCATTGGCTTGATCACCGTAAGGAAATTTAGCAGCAAAGTGTCCAAAATTTCCACAAGTAAAACATTTAAAGGGAAGCTTACCCTTATATTTCTTTTTGAGTTTTTTTACAAGAAGAGCTTCTTTTCAATTTGATAAATCAGATTCACTATCATCTGATAGTTCTTTCTTTTCAGCCTTGAAGGCGGTTTCTTTTGATCTAGAACCAATATTGCCGATTCTCATTTCATATGTAGTTAGAATACCTTGTAGATTGTCCAAGGTAAGGTCATGAAAATATTTCTTCTCTTCAAGAGTAGAAACCTTAGACTCAAATTTAGGTTGCAAATGTTTCATCACTTTTCTAACTACATTAAATTCTTCAACTGTTTCACCTAAACTTCGTCTTGCATTTACAATTTCATCTACCCTTAGAAAATAATCTGCAATATTTTCATCATCTTTCATTTTCAATTCTTGAAACTAATTTTTAAGAGTGAGTATCTTGAAATGTTTGACTTTGTCATTACCTTGATACACATTCTCAAGCTTTTTCCAAATTTCAAAAGCTGATTTACAATGCATAACTTTAGCAAACACTTCTTTTGTCAAACCACACAGAAGAGCATGTTTAGCTCTAGCATTTGTTTCATATTTTATTTTCTCATCAGAATCAGTGGGTATTGATGCAGGTACATCATATTTGTTTTGCACAATATTCCAAACATCTATATCAATAGAAATTAGATATGTTTCCCTTCTGATTTTTCCTGAAGACATAATCAATGCTATCAAATAGAGGATCTCTTTTAATAGATGAACCTTCTTGCACATGTGACATATTGAATTCCAAGACCAAAATCAATCCTAGCTATGAAACCTAAAGCAGGACCCTACGCTCTGATGCCAATTGTTGGAAGATGAATTACTCTGAGAGGGGGGGTGAATCAGAGTAATGTAAAAAAATTCAAACTTTTAACTTCATGAGTAAATTAAACAATGAGCTCGAGACAATTTTATGAACCCTCTTATCTTCCAAAGTGAACTTTAACACATCAAAGAAATTTTAACAGAATAACAGATTGATAAAAGACTTACATAACAATGTCAAAGAATGATATTGATTGTTCATGTAAACTTGATTGAACAATTCCTTTTAATGCTTTATTTCCACAAGACTTCATGTATACTTTGAACGCTTTTATAACAAAATAAAATGTTTAGTCAAGAATCAGAGCATTGCATGAATTTTATTGACAAATGACAGAATGAAAACATTAACACTTAAGCACATGAGTTGAAACACAAATGCATAGATTTCACCACATAAAACATTATTTTCCTTAGTGGAAAAACCCTCATGGTGTATAAAAAACCACTCATAAAATGTTCCTTTTATTCATTCAAAGAGCACCAACTCTATAACAGTGGTGGAGCACCAACTCAACACCAAAAATTTTGAAGCACCAACTTCAATAGGAGCACCAACTCCTTTACAGATTTAGGAACACCCATTCCAAGGAGCACCAACCCCTTTTAACACATCACAGTGATAGGATGCTATCAGAACTCTAGAAGTGCAGATTTTGCAACTCTAGAATTACAATAGAAAACTATTAAATATTTTCAATAAGCCCATTGAAGAATGTTGTATATGAACATCTTCTCAAATAATAAACAGATCTTCAATACAGAACAATTTTTGTTTCACTTAAAGAGTACTCATAAAAATCTCTTCTCCTCTTCACCAATACCTCTTCAAAAATACCAAAGACCCCTCTTTACATAATCTCTACATACAGTTTTTATAATTGTAACAAAACCATATCAAGTTAGGGTTTTCTGAATAATAAATCCTTTTACCAAATTTCAACTAAAACCAGATAAGTATTCAATTATAGCCCGAAAGAAGAATCGTCAAGAATCCTACAGAATTCTTAACCAACCTCCTCAAATGGATTCCTTAACAAAAAAATTATCAACAAATTATCCACAAAATTAACATCATTAATCTTCACTTTAATAACTAGTAGATCCAAAACCTGTATTAATAAAACTTTGAAATAAACGATGGAAGAAACTGAATAAGTAACATGATAACCTACCAAGATGTTCCCAACAACCCAGCATTGTGTTACCTGGTTCACAGTGGATAGAAACCAAAAACTAACTGACAAAATCTTTTAGCCATAACTGCCTAGTTGCATACTTCATTGACTGAGCTTCCATAACTACCTGGCGACACCATTATTTCTCACTCCCTCTAGTCAACTATGCTATAAATCCAGCTCTCCACATTATTCTCAAGCTCAAACTAACCACTTTCCATGTCAGCTAATCAAAGAAACAAGTTTGTGAATATTCCAATAGCGGCTAGGGTTTCACCTTCAGCCAAATGATAATTACAAATTCATTTTGTCCTATTCCTTCATCCAAACAAATACCAAACTCAAGTGTATAATGAAGTCAAATCTGAATGAAATGATATTCTATATCATTTGAAATTCATGTGCATGTCTAAAACCACTGACAACATAATTACCAACTCAATTGCCAAGTCACACTATCCACATGTATATCATTGTTCGCATGAGTCATGAACACTACAAAGTCATTCTCTGCCTTCAACTGTCCAAAACAATGTATTCTATACTTTATGATTAGGTTGACACAAACTAACATAGTGCCAATGTGATAACCAATGTCGACTATCAAAGCTAATACAAATAAAGTGCTAATGTGATAACCAATTTCGACTATCCAAGTGTTATGAAAAAGATCGATGCAAATAAATAATGCCAAAGTAAAATATGTCATTGACTATCCAAGTCTCCCAATGCCTAAGTTGATAATAATAAAGTTTCTTTCAATGTGAAATACCCGATGCCAAAGTACATATATGACATATGAATAACTTGAGCAACACAAAAATGAAACCTGATATAATGTTGAACTCATGTGTAATGTGAATAATATGATTACCATCAAATGTAAGCCAAAACCATACATGGGAATATGAAACTGGATAAGGACATCTTATGCCAAGATCATCCTGATAACAATTAATGAAACCAAGATGAAACTGAAATAATATATCTGTTGAATATACCTAAACCTGAACCATCAAGGCCTTGGAGACAATGTGATCAAATACAAAGATCCTTGTATGCCTTGATCTGCTCATACTGAAACCAAACTCTATCATAAAGTGTCATTAACCTGTATAATGCCATATACCTATGAATCAAAGAAATGTAATTGTAACATGTGATTGCTAATCAACTGCAAAAAATCCATATTAGAAATCAATGTGTATTCCAAAGCACTGCATAATCAATGTTGACATTGTTGACATTAAGGATTCAAATCACAAAACATTTTGACATCAAGGAAAACCACAAAACAACTGAAAGCCAACAATTCTAACCCTAACTCTACTCCTAATCTCAATCCTAATCTTAACCCTAATCCTAACCCTAAAAAAAAATTAAACCATTATCCTAATATTAGACCTATATCTAACCCTAACTATGGTCATAACACTATCCATAACTATGGTTGTAACACCCTAACAATAA
>VDFB02105785.1:109912586-109923356 GCA_007258455.2 Sequoia sempervirens
GATTTTTTTTGGATTTTTTTGCTTTTTTTATTTTTTTTTGTTGTTACCAAGATGCCTGTTTGCCAGGTTTTTGCCGAAGTAACCATTTTTTCAGATCATTTTATGATTTTTTGGATTTATTGGTTCTATACCTTGAAAGAATTAGGCATAAAACTTTTTGAGATGGGAGCTATTCATGGGCTCCTGCAGAGGTTCCCCTTCGGGTGTTGATAGCTGATATGCCCCTGATTTGTAGCTTGCTGTGATGATGAAGGGCCCTAACCAATTGGGTTCGAACTTGCCTTTGCTGCTGGGATTTGGGAAATTCTTCTAATTTTCTTTTAAGACTAGTTCTCCGACTTGGAAAGTCATGCTTCTGATCCTCTTGTTGTAGCTCCGTTTGAGTCTATTTTGATAGACTTGTAAGTGATTCAAAGCATCAATCCTTCTTTTGTCTAGTAACTCTAGCTCATTTAGTCTTGAAACCCGATATTCTTCATCAATGATGAGATTTTGCAGTGATATTCTAAGGGATGGGAGCTCGATCTCAATGGGGAGTACGGATTCTGATCCATAGACCAAGGAGAAGGGTGTGGTGCCAGTGGGTGTGCGGATGCTTGTTCGATAAGCCCAGAGGGCAGGATTAAGCTACAAGTGCCAGTCACGACCTGTGTCATTGACTGTTTTCTTGAGGATTTTGAGGATGGTTTTATTTGTGGCTTCTGCTTGGCCATTGCCTTGGGGATAGTACGGGGTGGAAAAGTGATGTTGGATTTTGAACTTATCACATAGGTCACGGACTTCCTGATTTTTGAATGGTGTCCCATTATCCGAGATAATGGCTTGTGGGACACCATAACGGCTAAAATGAGATAGTTCAGATGAATTTTGGAGGATCCGCTTTCCAAAGGATGTAGGTCATGCGTATGGCTTCCACCCACTTTGTGAAGTACTCAGTTGCAGTTATAATGAATTTGTGGCCATTGGACGAGGTGGGTGTGATTTTTCCAACGAGGTCGAGTCCCCATTGTGAGAAAGGCCATGGTGTGATGATCGGATGGAGCTCTTGAGCTAGAGCATGGATGAGATCCCCATGTTGCTGACATTGTAAACACCTTTTGGCATGATCATGCGCTTCTTTTTCCATCGTGGGCCAGTAATACCCCAGCCTCAGCAGTTTCTTGGCGATGGTTATCCCACTCGAGTGTGAGCCACAGATACTGTTATGAACCTCAGTTAGAGTGGTTAATGCCTCCTCAGCATTTAGACAGTGAAGTAATGTACCCTCTATGCTTCTACGGTATAAGGTATCACCTAGGATGACAAATCTAGCTGCCTTTTTGATAAAAGTTCATTTTAGGCTCGATGGTAGGTCAGCGGGTAAGACTCCTATTCGAAGATATGTATATATGTCATGATACCAAGGATTGCTAGGACCAACGATTTCACACACATATTTCGATTTCAATACCTCGAATGTGGGAACGAGAATCTGCTCAATCAGAAATTCATATTTTGGTACATTATGAGGGATGTCTAATAGGGACCCAATTGTAGCCATGGCGTCAGCTGCTCTATTGTTGGTTCTTGGAATCTGCTCAAATGTTATGTCAATGAAGGATTCTTTTAGAGTCTCTACCAATTTTTTGTATGGGGTTAGCTTGTCATCCTTTTTCTGATATTCATTATTGACCTGATTTATGATCAATTGTGAGTCACCATAGACCTTGAGAGCTATGATATTCCACTGCACTGCTATCCTGAGACCTATAGTCAAAGCCTCATATTCTGCTATGTTGTTAGTGCAAGGAAATGCTATTTTGTATGATCTTGGTATGCAGTCCCCTTGTGGGGTGATGAAGAAGACACCAGCTCCTGATCCATGTTGTGTATATGACCCATCGAAGTATAGTTTCTAGTGATCAGCAATGTTGAGGTTAAAGATGGATTCATCTGGAAATTCTGAGACAAGGGGATTCTCAGAATACATAAGTGCTTCTGCTAATTGGTCTACAATAACTTGACCCTTGATGGCTTTTCTCTCAACATACTCGATGTCATATTTTGATAATATCATGACCCATTTTTCCATTCTGCCAGTTAATATTGCCTTTGATAAGAGATATTTAAGGGGATCAATTTTCGCGATGAGCTTTATCTTGTGTGCCAGCATATTATGTCTGAATTTTTGGGATGCAAACACTACTGCGAGGCAAGTTTTTTTGATGAATGAGTAATTTAGCTCATGACCGACCATTGTCTTGCTGATATAGTAGATGGCTCTTTCTGTTTCGTTTTCATCATGCTGAGCAAGAAGAGCTCCTAGGGCTGCTGCTGTTGCTGACACATATAAGATCAATGGCTTTCTTGGGATAGGTGGCATTAACACTGGAGGTGTCAATAGATATTCCTTTATTTTGTTGAATGCCTCTTCACATTTTGTACCCCATTTGTATGATACCCCCTTGTGGAGTAGGTGTGAATACGGATTCTGCTTGTCTACCAGTTGTGCTATGAACCTTCTAATGGATTGGAGCCTACTTTGGAGGCCTCTCAGTTGTTTTAAGTTCCTTGGTGCTTCCATCTCAAGGATTGCTTTGACTTTTGCTAGATCTACCTCAATACCCCTCATGGAGACTATGTATCCTACTAGTTTACCTGATTGTACGCCAAAGATGCACTTCTTGGGATTTAGTCTAACCTTGTATTCTTCTAGTCTGTCAAAGATAGCACTCAGGGTTGCTATATGATCTTGTCTTTTTCTTGACTTTGCTAGGATTTCGTTGACATAGTCTTCAACTGTTTTGTGAATCGTATCATGAAATATCAGTGTCATGGCCCTTTGATAGGTTGCTCCTGCATTCTTTAGACCAAATGGCATCATGTTCTAGCAGTAGGCTCCCCATGGACAAGTGAAAGTTGTCTTGTGTTGGTCTTCTTTCGCAATCATGATCTGATTATATCCTGAAAATGTGTCCATTAATGATAACATCTCGTGCCCTGCTATCATGTCGACTATCATATTGATATTGGGAAGTGGAAAGTCATCCTTGGGACATGCTTTGTTCAAATCTCTGAAATTCATGCAGATTCTGATAGCTCCGTCAGGTTTTGAAACAGGTACCAAGTTTGATACCCATTCTGGATAATCAATTGGTCAGGTAAATCTTGCATCTAATAGCTTTTTGAGCTCCATTTTGACTAACAAAGCAATTTGAGGATGCATTTTGTGAAGCTTCTGTCTGACAGGTTTTGCATCTGGATACACTGCTAGGTGGTGGACCACAGTATTTTGATCAAGTCCTGGCATATTCGCATAACTCCATGCAAAGTTTATTTGTCTTTCCTTTAGAATGCCGCTAGAGTTCTTGCTCTTCCGATAATAGTGGATTCCAAGATAGAATGTGATATGCTGGCCCTCTCACCTTAGGTTGGATCAAGGTATTTTTCGCCAAGACAGCTGATTCTCTTTGATGAATATTTTAGAAGATTGAATCCTTCATCCTCGTGCACCTCTGACAAAGTTTTCACCCTGATTATTCTTTATTTTACTATTTTCTTGTCAGAGAGTGCCACGATGTGGTTTTCACTCAAGGACTTGGATATGATTCTTAGTTTCTCACTTTTGCGACTGAAGGATTCAATCGTTTCCCCATAGTAGGCGTGTGTGTCCAATTCCATTATGAATCCTGCCTTGTGATCTCCATCTAGAATGTTATCCCTCAACCCCATGAATTCTGAGAGTGCTTCATCATTTTCAAATGTATCGAGAACTGGTGGTCCTTGTTGGTCATAGTCGATCAATTGGGGGTAGACTAAGCGGATCTCATGATTTTGCGTATTTGGTTCAAAGGATACGGTACTAATCATACACAGAGTGGTATCTTCGAATAACCTAGGGAGATTGGATAAGGGATCTTCGTCATCGCTACTAATATAGGGCTCAGTGATAAAGTTATGCATGTCTGTCCCTATGGGTATTAGGGAGTGAACTTGTACTAGGACTGGCTAAGGAGAAACATTAGCAGCTCTAACCAGAGGACTTCGGCCACGTATGGTTATTCTCAGAGTGGCACATCTAAGACCAATATTTGTTATGGGTAGCATCTCCAGCATGATAGGTATTATGAGGCCGTTGTCATTTTGTCCCAATCTCTGGTTTCGGTCATAGCCCATTGCAAGCATCATGTGTAGGCCTCTGCTTCTTTCATCCATTGGTAATTCAGGTGTCAGTCTTTCATCTTGATACAACATTTTTTATGGATCTGCTTCAATTACCTCATGGCCAAGGTCTCCCCACCTTGTGAATTCAGGATAATTTTGAGGATAGGTTTGTGATGTGGGAGCTTGATTTTCTTGTGGGCGTCCTCATGATCTTGAGACAGGGTAACTTCCCATCACAAAAAGCATTGTTAGGGAGCCTATAACTCAATGTACCGCCCTCTCTTGGATGAGATGAGCTTGATATCGAAATGGTGGAATGTATGTGTCTCTCTGCTAAGTGGGATGAGTATGATCGATGTAAGCGATGTGGACGGGCCTTCACTCTCTCTTTGCAACTTGTATTTTGTAATATTTGGCTTCAAGGTTCTTGCAAGATGAAATGGCTCGTGATCTCCATGGATAGTAACCTCTCATTCCATTATGTGTGAATTTCACACACAGGAAGGTCATGCCACGGTTTACGAATCCATGGGCGCCCCAGAGAATGTTGTATGGTGCAGTCGAGGTCCAGACTCCGACAGTGGTTTCCATAAGCATTGGCCCTATTTGATAGGGGAGTTAATTCTTCTGTGCCCCTTGAGACACTCTTTCTTGGTCATCATATGCTCTGATTGTGATTCCCTTCCCTTTATCAATGGAATCTTCTGATATCTTTAACTACTTGATGAGACTAAAAGAACAGATGTTCAAACCTACACCTCCATCCACCAAGACCCTTTTGATTTTGATTTTGTTCACAATGACCTCTAAGTGAAATGCGCGATTGTGAGATGGTTGGGCAAGAAAATCTTGGTTAGAAAATGTAAGGAGATTAGGTGTTATGATGTTTCTGACCATAGCTTGGAATTGTTCTGCATCAAGATTTGCGGGGACGGTAGATGAGGCTAATGCTTCCTCAAGGATCTTTTTATGTGCTGATGAGATTTTTAACAACTCCATGATGGAGATGTGTGCTAGTGTTCTTTTGAGTTGTTCTACAACATTGTAGCTATACGGAACAGCTCTTGATGTAGGGACTCTATTGGGTTGGGATGATCCTGCAATGGTGACTTTGCCGCCTCTTGTGGTGACTCCACAGTCTTCAGCATGGGCGCCTTTGATGGTGATGACCATGCAGTTTTCATTTAGGTTGGCAACAACTGTTTCATATACATGATTTACACTGCCTTTTCCTTTATCCTTGTTATTCCCTTTGTTGCCATGATTCGGCATCAGATTCGTATAGATTTTAAGATCCCGATTCCCAGTAGGTGCTTCCACATTTATGATTCTTTTGTCGATGAGATCTTGGATGATGTTCTTGAGTCTCATACAATTGTTTGTGGTGTGGCCTTTGATTTTGTGGAATTCACATAGTTGATTCTCATTGTACCAAGGAGGTTTGACATCAGGTTCTTGATAATTCTCAAATGTAGGGGCTTCAATGAGTTTTTCGTCGATTAGCTTTTTCATGATGTCTTCAAGTGGTTCCCCCAAAGTGGTGTATTTTCATTTGGGGTATGTTTTGCGTTGAGGTGGTCCTCTTTGGTCATTGACATTATTGATGGTGGGATTATTGGGTTGGTATGTTGTGTGATGAGTGTTTTGGCGTTGTGGTTGGATTTGTGGTGTGGGTGTATTTTGGCGTGGACCACTAATGACCACCTTGGCGTCTACGACACCATCATTAGTGACATTTTTGTTTCTTGCCTAGGTGCGAGGTTATCATTGTAGTTTGATGACAGGCGGTTGTTTTGTGGTTCGTGATATGATGTTGATTCGATGGGTTGAGTCACAAGGGCTCTTTCGATGCTAAGCCCCTTGGAGATCAATTGGTCGTATGTGGTGATACCCTGAACTTTGAGATGGAATGATAGACAACTTTCAAGATTGGCTATGATTGTGAAGACTTGTTGTTCTTCTGGCATGGTCCATTTGCTCCGATTGGCCTTGGATCGCCATCGTTGAAGAAATGAAGCAAAAGATTCATTCTTTCCTTGTTTGAGAGCGTAGAGTTCTTCGAGACTAACATCCATTGTAATGTTACATGCATAGTTTCTAATGAATGCATCTCTAATTTCTTTAAATGTCATAATGCCTGAAGGTAAGCGAGAGAACCATTCTATAGCATTTCCTGCTAAGCTCCTAGGGAATAGCCGCATCAGATAAGTATCATCATATGCAACCTCCATACAATGAACCTGGAATTCCCTGATGTGATCTTCAGGGTTTCCCATCCCTCGATATTTGTCAAATTTAGATCTCAAACTCTAGGAATGGTTTCATGTCTAGGCTCCTATCAAATGGATAGGGACACAAGTTGCTTTGCGTTTTGGTTGTTCGCCCTGATTGAAGATCGAGTACTTGTTGCGAGAGCAACTTGAATTGTGTCGTCATATCATTCTGAGGATCAGGGGGTGGGATGAATGTGTTTTGGGGTGTTGCAATCGTGGTTTAGATGGATGGGTTGGTTTGGATGGATGGGCTGGTTTGTGCATTGTTCAATGGTATCGGTATGTTGTGGCGGGCGAAGTAGGCTTCTACTTGCTTCTGGATGAACAATGCTTGTTGTTGCTCTTGTTGTTGTTGCGCTAGGATTTTTGCTTGTTGTTGTACTTGTTGCTGTTCTAACAACGCTTGTTGTTTTTCTCTTGTTGTTGCACTTGTTGTTGTTCTAACAATGCTTGTTGTTCGTTTGTTCCCACAACGCTTGTTGTTAGCTGCTAATTTGTTTTGTTGTTCTTGATATTGTTTTAATGTTTGTTGCACGCTTTCGGCTTACTGCACCCAGCTTTGTGCAAGAAGTTGTGCTTGTGCTTATGCTTGTTGTTCTTGATATTGAGATTGCGCTTGAGCTTGGGCTTGCACTTGTGCTACTTGCGCTTGTGCGACTTGTTGCTGCAATAAAAGTTGTGCTTGAGTGACTCTTTGTGCTTGTAATGCTTGTGCGGCTTGGGTGGTTTGTTGTTGTTACATTGTAATAAAGCTTGGGTTTATTAAAGCTTGTTACGCCTTGTACGCGGCTTTAGCATCTGCATCACCTTGAGCGGCCTTATTGCACGGTTTTTAACTTATTGATAGCCCTTTGAAAGCAAAATTTTGCAATGTTGTGGTCAACTGGTTTGATGTGGTGAATGTTGGTGGTGGTGGGGGTGGTGGTGGTGGTGGATTTGGAATGGCATTTGTGGTGGTGGTGAATGGTGGTGTTGTGTTGATTATTTGGTTGGTGGATGGTGTTGTCATGTTGATTGCGTGATTGGTGGATGGTGTTGTCATGTTGATTGCATGATTGGTGGATGGTGTTGTCATGTTGATTGCGTGATTGGTGGATGGTGTTGTTGATGTGGTAAGTGGTGTCATTGATGTGATTGGCCCTTGAGAGACCATTCTTTGCAATGTTGTGGGGGTGTTTGATGATGTTGCCACTGGTTGCGTGTTTGTTGTTTGTTGTTGTGATGTCAACAATAAGTTTTGAGCATTTGGCAAAATGTTTTGATTCATGGTTGGGATAGCGGTTTGATTGATGCTTGGAAGGGGAGGTAACCCCAAGACAAGGAGTGATGTGGATGATAATGGTAGTGGTGGGATAGGTGGAAATGTGAGGGGGGTGAATCCTTGCGAGAGTGTTGTGGTGTTGAAAATGCCCCCTTGTCCGAATATGTCTCCCTCCTCTTGTGAATTTGTGAGAAGAGGTGTTTGTGGTACTCCGTGAAAAGATGTTGATGATAGGTCGTAATGTAAAGTGAGAGGAACATTTTGGTGTGATGGATTATGGAGGATGTTTTGTTCCACTGTGGTGTTTGTGTCCAAGTTTTGATTATTCACAAGGGGATGTGATTGAAGTGCATTGAGGAATGTGTTTCCCTTGTTGATATTTGGTTGAGTTGGAGCAATCGATGTTGTGATTCTTGGAATGTTTTGCATGACATTTTGGGATGGAGGTGTAGATGAAATGGGGATGGTGGATGAGATCGGAGGAAATGACGTATCCACTATAGTACTCACATCAAAATCCGAAGGAAACTTGGCCCCTTGTTTTGCTAGTTCAAGCATGTACAATGAAGGGTTAAATCTCATCATGATGTTGATGATTCTATGGTTGTCTAGATTTTGGAGCATTTCTGTCATTTCCTCGTGAGACATTCCAAAGGTGGGGTCCTCCCCTTGATTTTCTTCTTGCGGATTTTGTGATGATGAGAGGGTCAATGGATTGCTTGATTCTGCGAGATTCATTTCTGTGTTTGTTTGGCTAAGGTCACTTGAAGCGGGAGTTTCTTTGTGGGATTCCACACTCTTCTTGTATTGAGATCTTGTTTGAACCATAAAACAAGGATCAATCTTCGAGAATATGGGAGATGAATCTCTTGATTCCTTGGATTAATCCCTATTTTATGTCCCAAAGTGAAAGTTTTAGGATGCCTTTTAGGATCAAATGTGATGATGATATGATGGTGATGTTTTAAGGATGTTATGTATGTTTATGGGTGTTGTTTTTGGCTTTTGATAAATCTTGAATGAAATGCTAGGACTTTGGATTTTTGATTGGTTTGATTTTTGGATTTTGAGATTTTGTCCTTGATCTTTGATTTGGATTTTGATTTTGATTTTGAACAAAAAGACCCTAAGATGTTTTGATAATGATCTAAAGGATAGTTGTGTTCAAAGGATGATGTTTTGGATATGTGTGAGGAGAAGGATGCATCTACCCACACCTACCCAAACAAGATGATTGTTTCACTAAGTATATGGAGAAGGATTCATCTACATACACTAAGCTAGACAAGATGATTTGGATGACTTTGACTAAAGATATGCAAAAGGATGCATTCACACATTCCTAGCCAAAGGTGTTTTGATAAATGTTTTCAAGGACTTGGTCTCAATGATTTTGGTGTTTGCTTGATTTTGTCATAAAGCCTAGCATTTCAAGGATGATTTCAAGGTTCTTATCAAAAGATGATTTGTGAGATGGATGGATTTGATGTTTTGAAAGATGGATGAAAGAGGTTTGATTTGTTTTGATCCCTAGATGAACCTAAAAAAGACCACTTTGTATTTTCCAAGACCTAGGTATTGAAGAGCATGCATATGCTTCCTAAAGACTTTTGTAACCAAGGAATGATTTGAACATTTTGGATTTCCAATCAATGATTTGTGCTTTTGGGATTTGGAGTCTTCAACACACATGAAAGTTCATTTTGCTTATCTTTGCTTAATGGATTTATTTTACCAAAAACACTCTCTTTGATTAAAGTTTCAAACTAAGATGTACCAATGTCTTAATTTCTTTAAACCCCACAAGATATTTTATGTGGAAATTCAATGAACTTAAGGCAAGGGTTTTCCTATTGTTTACTCAAGAAGACAAATTGAGGTATAATCCAATGGTTAGGAACCTCTACGAACGTGAATCCGTAGGGAAAGCAGTAACATATGGATTGAGTCAATGATATTTGTCTTCACAGGTCAAAATTTTGAGAATCATGTTGAATGTTTGTTTGCAAAATGTTTTGAATACACACACTGTGTTTTCAAACAAAGACCAATCACAAGCCCTATGGATGTAAGATAGTATTTGTTGGATCCCCACTTGGACAAGTCCAACTACACTTATCTTTAGCGAATGGTTAGATGCTTGAGCCCATTGGCTCCCCTCCATGACACTCACTTATACGGGGCAACCAAGCATCAACACTCATGAAACTCCCATGGCATGTTTTCCATTTCTACTAGAAGACCGTAAAAGTGTGGGGTGGCTTCAGAATGACCGTTCTTGCACCAACAAATAGATAAAGGATTTTGGAAAATTCTAGCACATGGGTTCTAGTAAGGACTTTCTGTTCGTAGAGATTGACCCATACGGCAAGAGTCCCCTTTCGGATCCATCTTGTCGGAGCCAACCGCGTGATTATGGCATTTAACCAAAACCCTCATTTATATCCCGGCTGGAAATACTCTTGGCTTTAGAGTGTTACCGGTTGAGTCGTCGCTTGGGTGAGTACTTTTTCCCCAAGGCAGGCCCTCTAAGATAAACAAAATGTAGCAAAGACAATAATCCACAGAATCGATCGACATCTTTGATGGCCAAAGAAAGAGAATGTAATGAAAATGCCCCCACCACACTTGGCACAAGATAGCTCAATTTTAAGCCCAAATTGAAGTGTTTCTAGCACAAATGTATTTTGAGTGTTTCTCTTGCACCCTAGATCGCACGAAGCGCAAGGGGAGAGGATACGTACTCAAAAGACAAAATCACACAATTCAAACACTTGTTCGTTTTATAACCTTTAAAGCAATTGTGAGTTCGTTTTAAGCACCAAAATGAAGTGTGAGTTTTGCTTGTCCAATTTTTAGCCCAAAACGAAATCTAGTAAGTTTGTCCTAAGATTCCTTTTAAGCCCCTTGCAATGAAAATTAATTTGTTCGTTTTAAACCCAAATGAAAATTAGTGTTCTAAAACAAAAGGATAAACAACTTCGTGAAGTAGTGTTGATCAACACTTAAAGTGTTAAAAAACACATTGTGTTTTCAAAAAAAAAATCATCCCCCTTTCGTCTTCGTTTGCTAGCCTCCTCCTTGTTGATTTTT
>VDFB02105785.1:109923456-109973378 GCA_007258455.2 Sequoia sempervirens
TGAAAGGCCCCAACCAATTAGGTTCGAACTTACCTTTGCTGCTGGGATTTGGGACATTCTTCTGATTTTCTTTTAAGACTAGTTCTCCGACTTGGAAAGTCCTACTTCTGATCTTCTTGTTGTAGCTTCGTTTGAGTCTATTCTGATAGACTTGTAAGTGATTCAAAGCATCAATCCTTCTTTTGTCTAGTAACTCCAGCTCATTTAGTCTTGAAACCCGATATTCTTCATCAGTGATGAGATTTTGCAGTGATATTCTGAGGGATGGGAGCTCGATCTCAATAGGTAGTACAGCTTCTGTTCCATAGACCAGGGAGAATGGGGTGTGTGGTGCCGGGCAGCTGGATGTTTTGTTCGACAAGCCCGTGAGGGCGTGATTAAGTTACAAGTGCCACCAATGCACTGCGGTCATCGACGCTTTGAGGATTTTGAGGATGGTTTTATTTGTGGCTTCGCTTTGGCCATTGCCTTGGGGATAGTATGGGGTGGAGCAGACAGTTTACGCCGGATTTTGAACTCTCAAGACAAGTCGCGAACCCGGTTCTGGAAGGGCGTCCCATTATCTCGAGATAATGGCTTGTGGGACAACTTTTCATAACCTAATAAAATGAGATAGTCTGTGATGAATTTTGAGATCTGCTTTCCAGTGATGTAGGTCATGCGTATGGCTTCCACCCACTTTGTGAAGTACTCAGTTGCAGTTATAATGAATTTGTGGCCATTGGACGAGGTGGGTGTGATTTTTCCAACGAGGTCGAGTCCCCATTGTGAGAAAGGCCATGGTGTGATGATCGGATGGAGCTCTTGAGCTAGAGCATGGATGAGATCCCCATGTTGCTGACATTGTAAACACCTTTTGGCATGATCATGCGCTTCTTTTTCCATCGTGGGCCAGTAATACCCCAGCCTCAGCAGTTTCTTGGCGATGGTTATCCCACTCGAGTGTGAGCCACAGATACTGTTATGAACCTCAGTTAGAGTGGTTAATGCCTCCTCAGCATTTAGACAGTGAAGTAATGTACCCTCTATGCTTCTACGGTATAAGGTATCACCTAGGATGACAAATCTAGCTGCCTTTTTGATAAAAGTTCATTTTAGGCTCGATGGTAGGTCAGCGGGTAAGACTCCTATTCGAAGATATGTATATATGTCATGATACCAAGGATTGCTAGGACCAACGATTTCACACACATATTTCGATTTCAATACCTCGAATGTGGGAACGAGAATCTGCTCAATCAGAAATTCATATTTTGGTACATTATGAGGGATGTCTAATAGGGACCCAATTGTAGCCATGGCGTCAGCTGCTCTATTGTTGGTTCTTGGAATCTGCTCAAATGTTATGTCAATGAAGGATTCTTTTAGAGTCTCTACCAATTTTTTGTATGGGGTTAGCTTGTCATCCTTTTTCTGATATTCATTATTGACCTGATTTATGATCAATTGTGAGTCACCATAGACCTTGAGAGCTATGATATTCCACTGCACTGCTATCCTGAGACCTATAGTCAAAGCCTCATATTCTGCTATGTTGTTAGTGCAAGGAAATGCTATTTTGTATGATCTTGGTATGCAGTCCCCTTGTGGGGTGATGAAGAAGACACCAGCTCCTGATCCATGTTGTGTATATGACCCATCGAAGTATAGTTTCTAGTGATCAGCAATGTTGAGGTTAAAGATGGATTCATCTGGAAATTCTGAGACAAGGGGATTCTCAGAATACATAAGTGCTTCTGCTAATTGGTCTACAATAACTTGACCCTTGATGGCTTTTCTCTCAACATACTCGATGTCATATTTTGATAATATCATGACCCATTTTTCCATTCTGCCAGTTAATATTGCCTTTGATAAGAGATATTTAAGGGGATCAATTTTCGCGATGAGCTTTATCTTGTGTGCCAGCATATTATGTCTGAATTTTTGGGATGCAAACACTACTGCGAGGCAAGTTTTTTTGATGAATGAGTAATTTAGCTCATGACCGACCATTGTCTTGCTGATATAGTAGATGGCTCTTTCTGTTTCGTTTTCATCATGCTGAGCAAGAAGAGCTCCTAGGGCTGCTGCTGTTGCTGACACATATAAGATCAATGGCTTTCTTGGGATAGGTGGCATTAACACTGGAGGTGTCAATAGATATTCCTTTATTTTGTTTGAATGCCTCTTCATTTTGTACCCTATATTTGTATGATACCCCCTTGTGGGAGTAGGTGTGAATACGGATTCTCGCTTGCCCAGCCAGCTATGAACCTTCTAATGGATTGGCCTTTGGAGGCCTCTCGCTTGTTTTAAGTTCCTTGGTGCTTCCATCTTGAGGATTGCTCTGACTTTTGCTAGATCCACCTCGATACCCCTCATGGAGACTATGTATCCTAGCAGTTTACCTGATTGTACGTCGAAGACGCACTTCTTGGGATTTAGTCTAACCTTTGTATTTTCTTAGTTCCACAAAGACAGCACTCGTGGTTGCTATATGATCTTGTCTTTTTCTTTGACTTTGCTAGGGATTGCTGACATAGTCTTCAACCTGCTTTGTGAATCGTGACGAAATAATGTCATGGCCCTTTGATAGGTTGCTCCTCGTGATTCTTTAGACCAAATGGTATCATGTTCCAGCAGTAGGTCCCCCATGGACAAGTGAAAGTCATCTTGTGTTGGTCTTCTTTTGCTATCATGATTTGGTTGTATCCTAAAAATCTGTCCATTAATGATAGCATGTCGCCTCGCCATCATGCTCTAATTAATCACATTGATATTGGGAAGTGGAAAGTCATCCTTGGGACATGCTTTGTTCAAATCTCTCAAATTCATGCAGTATTCTCGATAGTTCACGTTTTGAAACAAAATTGCGCCTACACCCATTCGATAATCACCTGGTCGCAACTGCATCATCTAATAGCTTTTGAGCTCCATTTTGACTAACAAAGCAATTTGAGGATGCATTTTGCGAAGCTTCTGTCTGATAGGTTTTGCATCTGGATACACCGCTAGGTGGTGGACCACGCGATTTTGATCAAGTCTCGCATATCGCGAGATAACTCCATGCAAAGTTTATTTGTCTTTCCTTAGGAATGCTAGGGAGTTCTTGCTCTTTCCTCGATAATAGCGGATTCCGCATAGAATGTGATATGGCCCTCTCAGTTCTAGGTTGACTGGGTTGCATTTTTCGCCAAGACAGCTTGACTTCTCTTGATGAATAGCTCTTAGGGGAAGATTGAACTCTTCATCCTCGTGCACCTCTACGTGTTTTCACCGCTAGATACCGCCCTTTATTTTTACTATTTTCTTGTCAGAGAGTGCCACGATGTGGTTTTCACTCAAGGACTTGGATATGATTCTTAGTTTCTCACTTTTGCGACTGAAGGATTCAATCGTTTCCCCATAGTAGGCGTGTGTGTCCAATTCCATTATGAATCCTGCCTTGTGATCTCCATCTAGAATGTTATCCCTCAACCCCATGAATTCTGAGAGTGCTTCATCATTTTCAAATGTATCGAGAACTGGTGGTCCTTGTTGGTCATAGTCGATCAATTGGGGGTAGACTAAGCGGATCTCATGATTTTGCGTATTTGGTTCAAAGGATACGGTACTAATCATACACAGAGTGGTATCTTCGAATAACCTAGGGAGATTGGATAAGGGATCTTCGTCATCGCTACTAATATAGGGCTCAGTGATAAAGTTATGCATGTCTGTCCCTATGGGTATTAGGGAGTGAACTTGTACTAGGACTGGCTAAGGAGAAACATTAGCAGCTCTAACCAGAGGACTTCGGCCACGTATGGTTATTCTCAGAGTGGCACATCTAAGACCAATATTTGTTATGGGTAGCATCTCCAGCATGATAGGTATTATGAGGCCGTTGTCATTTTGTCCCAATCTCTGGTTTCGGTCATAGCCCATTGCAAGCATCATGTGTAGGCCTCTGCTTCTTTCATCCATTGGTAATTCAGGTGTCAGTCTTTCATCTTGATACAACATTTTTTATGGATCTGCTTCAATTACCTCATGGCCAAGGTCTCCCCACCTTGTGAATTCAGGATAATTTTGAGGATAGGTTTGTGATGTGGGAGCTGATTTTCTTGTGGGCCCCGATCTTGAGATTGTGGCAACTCTATCACAAAAGCATTGTTAGGGGAGCCTATAACTTCCCCACAGCCGCCCTCTTGGATGATGAGCTTGATATCGGAAATGGTGGAAACGCGTGTCTCACCGCAGTAAGTGATGTGAGGAGTGTATGGATCGAAGGATGGACTCGCCTTCATCATTTTGCAACTTGGGTGGGGATTTTGTAATACGGCCTTCAAGGTTCCGGCAGCATGAAAATGGCTCGTGATCTCCATGGATAGTAACCTCTTGTCCATTATGTGTAAATTTTACACATTGGTGGAAGGTTGATGCTACGACTTTCATTGCATGGATCCATGGGCGTCCCAGGAGAATGTTGTATGGTAAGTCGAGGTCCAGGACCTGACAGGTGGTTTCCATAAGCATTGGCCCTACTTGGATAGGGAGCTTAATTGTGCCCTGAGACACTCTTTCTTGGTCATCATATGCTCTGATTGTGATGCCCTTCCCTTTATCAATGGAATCTTCTGATATCTTTAACTGCTTGATGAGACTAAAAGAACAGATGTTCAAACCTGCACCTCCATCCACCAAGACCCTTTTGATTTTCCTTTTGTTCACAATGACCTCCAAGTGAAGTGCACGATTGTGAGATGGTTGGGCGGGAAAATCTTGGTTAGAAAATGTAAGGAGATTAGGTGTTATGATGTTTCCAACCATAGCTTGGAATTGTTCCGCATCGAGGTCTGCAGGGACGGTAGATGAGGCCAATGCTTCCTCAAGGATCTTTTATGTGTCAGATGGAGATTTTAACAACTCCGTGATGGAGATGTGTGCTAGTGTTCTTTTGAGTTGGTCTACAACATTGTAGCTATACAGAATGGCTCTTGATGTAGGGACTCTATTTGGTTGGGATGATCCTGCAATGGTGACTTTGTTACTGGTGACTCACGGGGCCTTTCAAAGATGGGCTTTTGATGATGACCATGTGCTTTTCATTTAGGTTTGGCAACAACCTAAGCTTATATACATGATTTACAATCGCTTTTCTCTTTATCCTTGTTATTCCCTTTGAGTTGCCATGATTCTAAGATCAGGATTCGTGTAGATTTTAAGATCCCATTCCCGAGGTGCTTCCACATTTATGATTCTTTTGTCGATGAGATCTTGGATGATGTTCTTGAGTCTCATACAATTGTTTGTGGTGTGGCCTTTGATTTTGTGGAATTCACATAGTTGATTCTCATTGTACCAAGGAGGTTTGACATCAGGTTCTTGATAATTCTCAAATGTAGGGGCTTCAATGAGTTTTTCGTCGATTAGCTTTTTCATGATGTCTTCAAGTGGTTCCCCCAAAGTGGTGTATTTTCATTTGGGGTATGTTTTGCGTTGAGGTGGTCCTCTTTGGTCATTGACATTATTGATGGTGGGATTATTGGGTTGGTATGTTGTGTGATGAGTGTTTTGGCGTTGTGGTTGGATTTGTGGTGTGGGTGTATTTTGGCGTGGACCACTAATGACCACCTTGGCGTCTACGACACCATCATTAGTGACATTTTTGTTTCTTGCCTAGGTGCGAGGTTATCATTGTAGTTTGATGACAGGCGGTTGTTTTGTGGTTCGTGATATGATGTTGATTCGATGGGTTGAGTCACAAGGGCTCTTTCGATGCTAAGCCCCTTGGAGATCAATTGGTCGTATGTGGTGATACCCTGAACTTTGAGATGGAATGATAGACAACTTTCAAGATTGGCTATGATTGTGAAGACTTGTTGTTCTTCTGGCATGGTCCATTTGCTCCGATTGGCCTTGGATCGCCATCGTTGAAGAAATGAAGCAAAAGATTCATTCTTTCCTTGTTTGAGAGCGTAGAGTTCTTCGAGACTAACATCCATTGTAATGTTACATGCATAGTTTCTAATGAATGCATCTCTAATTTCTTTAAATGTCATAATGCCTGAAGGTAAGCGAGAGAACCATTCTATAGCATTTCCTGCTAAGCTCCTAGGGAATAGCCGCATCAGATAAGTATCATCATATGCAACCTCCATACAATGAACCTGGAATTCCCTGATGTGATCTTCAGGGTTTCCCATCCCTCGATATTTGTCAAATTTAGGGATCTCAAATCCTTTAGGGAATGGTTTCATGTCTAGGCTCCTATCAAATGGATAGGGACACAAGTTGCTTTGCGTTTTGGTTGTTCGCCCTGATTGAAGATCGAGTACTTGTTGCGAGAGCAACTTGAATTGTGTCGTCATATCATTCTGAGGATCAGGGGGTGGAATGAATGTGTTTTGGGGTGTTGCAATCATGGTTTGGATGGATGGGTTGGTTTGTGCATTGTTCAATGGTATCGGTATGTTGTGGCGGGCGAAGTAGGCTTCTACTTGCTTCTGGATGAACAATGCTTGTTGTTGCTCTTGTTGTTGTTGCACTAGGATTTTTGCTTGTTGTTGCACTTGTTGTTGTTCTAACAACGCTTGTTGTTTTCTTGTTGTTGCACTTGTTGTTGTTCTAACAATGCTTGTTGTTCTGCTTGTTCTTGTTCCCACAATGCTTGTTGTTGGCTGCCACTGTTTCTTGTTGTTCTTGATATTGTTTTAATGCTTGTTGGTATCGCTTGTTACTGTAATCGCTTGTGCAAGCAGTTGTGCTTGTGTTTGTTGTGCTTTGGCGCTTGAGCTTGTGTTTGGCTTGCTTTTGAGTTTGTGCTTGAGCTTTGCTTTCAGGTGGTTTTGTTGCTGCAATAGTGCTGGGTGCTTGAGCCGACTTTGTGCTTGCAATGTTTTGTGAAGCGGCTTGGGTGGTTTGTTGTTGTTGCTATTGTAATAAAGCTTGGGCTTTGTTGTGCTTGTTGCTTTGTGTAACGCGGTTTTGAAGCATCTCAAGACAATTTGAGCGGCTCATTGCAACGTTTTTTTGGTAACTTATTGATAGCCTCTTTGGAAAGCAGCTTGCAATGTTGTGTCAAATTGGTTTGATGTGGTGAATGTTGGTGGTGGTGGGGGTGGTGGTGGTGGTGGATTTGGAATGGCATTTGTGGTGGTGGTGAATGGTGGTGTTGTGTTGATTATTTGGTTGGTGGATGGTGTTGTCATGTTGATTGCGTGATTGGTGGATGGTGTTGTCATGTTGATTGCATGATTGGTGGATGGTGTTGTCATGTTGATTGCGTGATTGGTGGATGGTGTTGTTGATGTGGTAAGTGGTGTCATTGATGTGATTGGCCCTTGAGAGACCATTCTTTGCAATGTTGTGGGGGTGTTTGATGATGTTGCCACTGGTTGCGTGTTTGTTGTTTGTTGTTGTGATGTCAACAATAAGTTTTGAGCATTTGGCAAAATGTTTTGATTCATGGTTGGGATAGCGGTTTGATTGATGCTTGGAAGGGGAGGTAACCCCAAGACAAGGAGTGATGTGGATGATAATGGTAGTGGTGGGATAGGTGGAAATGTGAGGGGGGTGAATCCTTGCGAGAGTGTTGTGGTGTTGAAAATGCCCCCTTGTCCGAATATGTCTCCCTCCTCTTGTGAATTTGTGAGAAGAGGTGTTTGTGGTACTCCGTGAAAAGATGTTGATGATAGGTCGTAATGTAAAGTGAGAGGAACATTTTGGTGTGATGGATTATGGAGGATGTTTTGTTCCACTGTGGTGTTTGTGTCCAAGTTTTGATTATTCACAAGGGGATGTGATTGAAGTGCATTGAGGAATGTGTTTCCCTTGTTGATATTTGGTTGAGTTGGAGCAATCGATGTTGTGATTCTTGGAATGTTTTGCATGACATTTTGGGATGGAGGTGTAGATGAAATGGGGATGGTGGATGAGATCGGAGGAAATGACGTATCCACTATAGTACTCACATCAAAATCCGAAGGAAACTTGGCCCCTTGTTTTGCTAGTTCAAGCATGTACAATGAAGGGTTAAATCTCATCATGATGTTGATGATTCTATGGTTGTCTAGATTTTGGAGCATTTCTGTCATTTCCTCGTGAGACATTCCAAAGGTGGGGTCCTCCCCTTGATTTTCTTCTTGCGGATTTTGTGATGATGAGAGGGTCAATGGATTGCTTGATTCTGCGAGATTCATTTCTGTGTTTGTTTGGCTAAGGTCACTTGAAGCGGGAGTTTCTTTGTGGGATTCCACACTCTTCTTGTATTGAGATCTTGTTTGAACCATAAAACAAGGATCAATCTTCGAGAATATGGGAGATGAATCTCTTGATTCCTTGGATTAATCCCTATTTTATGTCCCAAAGTGAAAGTTTTAGGATGCCTTTTAGGATCAAATGTGATGATGATATGATGGTGATGTTTTAAGGATGTTATGTATGTTTATGGGTGTTGTTTTTGGCTTTTGATAAATCTTGAATGAAATGCTAGGACTTTGGATTTTTGATTGGTTTGATTTTTGGATTTTGAGATTTTGTCCTTGATCTTTGATTTGGATTTTGATTTTGATTTTGAACAAAAAGACCCTAAGATGTTTTGATAATGATCTAAAGGATAGTTGTATTCAAAGGATGATGTTTTGGATATGTGTGAGGAGAAGGATGCATCTACCCACACCTACCCAAACAAGATGATTGTTTCACTAAGTATATGGAGAAGGATTCATCTACATACACTAAGCTAGACAAGATGTTTTGGATGACTTTGACTAAAGATATGCAAAAGGATGCATTCACACATTCCTAGCCAAAGGTGTTTTGATAAATGTTTTCAAAGACTTGGTCTCAATGATTTTGGTGTTTGCTTGATTTTGTCATAAAGCCTAGCATTTCAAGGATGATTTCAAGGTTCTTATCAAAAGATGATTTGTGAGATGGATTTTGATGTTTTTGAAAGATGGATGAAAGAGGTTTGATTTGTTTTGATCCCTAGATGAACCTAAAAAAGACCACTTTGTATTTTCCAAGACCTAGGTATTGAAGAGCATGCATATGCTTCCTAAAGACTTTTGTAACCAAGGAATGATTTGAACATTTTGGATTTCCAATCAATGATTTGTGCTTTTGGGATTTGGAGTCTTCAACACACATGAAAGTTCATTTTGCTTAGTCTTTGCTTAATGGATTTATTTTACCAAAAACACTCTCTTTGATTAAGGTTTCAAACTAAGATGTCCAATGTCTTAATTTCTTTAAACCCCACAAGATATTTTATGTGGAAATTCAATGAACTTAAGGCAAGGGTTTTCCTATTATTTACTCAAGAAGACAAATTGAGGTATAATCCAATGGTTAGGAACCTCTAAGGACGTGAATCCCAAGGGAAAGCAATAGCATATGGATTGAGTCAATGATATTTTTCTTCAAGAGGGTTTGAAATTTTGAGAATCATGTTGAATGTTTGTTTGCAAAATGTTTTTGAATACACACTGTGTTTTCAAACAAAGAATAATCACAAGCCCTATGGATGTGTAAGACAATATTTGTTGGATTCCCACTTGGAGAAGTCTAGCTACGCTTATCTCTAGCGGATGGTTAGATGCTTGACCCCACTGGCTCCCCTCCATGGCTCATTGATGTCAATCGGGGCAGCCAAGCATCAACACCCATGAAACTCCCATGGCATGCTTTCCATCTCTACTAGAAGACCGTAAGAGTGTGGGGTGGCTTCAGAATGATCGTTCTTGCACCAACAAATAGATTAAAGATTTTGGCAAATTCTAGCACATGGGTTCTAGTAAGGACTTTCTGTTCGTGGAGATTGACCCATACGGCAAGAGTCCCCTTTCGGATCCATCCTGTCAAAGCAAATCGCGTGATTATGGCATTTAACCAAAACCCTCATTTATATCCCGGCTGAAAATACTCTTGGCTTTAGAGTGTTACCGGTTGAGTCATCCCTTGGGTGAGTACTTTTTCCCCAAGGCAGGCCCTCTAAGATAAACAAAAGCGAGCAAAGACACAATCCGTAACTCGATCGATCTTTGATGGCACAAAGAAAGAGAATGTACGCGAAAATGCCCCTACTCACACTTGCACAAGATGTTCAATTTTTAAGCCCAAATTGAAGTGTTTCAAAGCAATAAAATGTATTTTGAGTGTTTCTCTTGCACCCTAGATTGCACGAAGCGCAAGGGGAGAGGATACGTACTCAAAAGACAAAATCACACAATTCAAACACTTGTTCATTTTATAACCTTTAAAGCAATTGTGAGTTCGTTTTAAGCACCAAAATGAAGTGTGAGTTTTGCTTGTCCAATTTTTAGCCCAAAACGAAATCTAGTAAGTTTGTCCTAAGATTCCTTTTAAGCCCCTTGCAATGAAAATTAATTTGTTTGTTTTAGACAAAAATGAAAAATAGTGTTCTAAAACAAAAGGATAAACAACCATGAAGTAGTGTTGATCAACACTTAAAGTGTTAAAAAACACATTGTGTTTTCAAAAAAAAAATCATCCCCCTTTCGTCTTCGTTTGTTAGCCTCCTCCTTGTTGATTTTTTCGCTTTCGTTTTTTCCTTTTTTTTTGCCTTCGTTGTTTGCTTGTACCTCCTTCGCTTTTCCTTTGTTTGCTTTTGTACCTATTCCATGTTGGATTGGTGTCACATGTGCTAGTGACCCTTTTCCAACTCTTGATAAAAAGCTCAAGATGATAAAATGCAAATGGAGATGGTGGAGTGATGATGAACAAGATCAAATCTCAAATGAAGAGAGTAACCTTGCATAAAATTGTGGATCATTTGCTCAAAGATGAAGCTTGTATTTAAAGATTTTCAAATGCTGAGTGTTGAAGAGGGACCAATGTGGGACTAAAGATCAAGCCAATGAGAGAAGGACACTTGTCAAATGGTGAGTGGTTGATGTATGTGCAATATTTGGGAAGAGTGCCCAAGAGGGGGAAATTTTGAATTCAAATTTGCAATAAATTTAGAGAGGGGGACAAGAAAAAGAGCAATAAATGCCATGTTTGACTTGTCATGTTGAGGGAAAATGAGGTTTTAATAAATCAATAAAATTGATTTATTGTGCAAGTGGCTAGATCTAGATAATGCAAGTGGGATGGGATTAGCATTAGATCAGGATTAGATGATGGTTATGCTGATTTAATGCTGATTAGATGATTTGACTTTCAAGACTTTGATAATTGATTTATTTAAATCAGAAAATGATGGAATATAATTTAAGATTTGATTTAAATAAAGTCCTAATTTATTTAATTAAATGGATGATGCAAGATGAAGGTTGAATGATAATGTTTATTTGAATGATGAAAATGCACTTGATTAATTGATGAATGGTCCTAATGCGACATCTAATTTGACTGAATCCAATCGTATGCATAATGTTAATTTTGCATGTCTACGATAGTAACATTTAATTTAACATTGAGGGAGATCAAATCTTGATAGTGGTTGTGTATGTTTATGACATAATATTTGGAGGAAATGAAGATATGTGCAAAAAACTTGTAGAAGAGATGCAAAAATAGGCTGAAATTTCTATGTTTGGGGAGATGAATTTTTTCCTTGGGATAAAAATGAATCAAACAGATAAAAGCATATTCATTTCACAATGAAAGTATGTTAAAGAGATGTTGAAGAAGTTTGGAATGGATGAATCCAAACTAGTATGTACTCCTATGGTTATTGGTTGCAAACTAAGTAAGGATGATGAATCCCCTAAGATTGGTCAAAGAAAGTATAGACCTATGATTGGTGGACTGCTATAGCTAAATACTACTAGATCAAATACCATGCATGTAGTTTATCTTGTGGCTAGATTTCAAGAAGATCCTAAAGAGGCACATGTTGTGGTAGTAAAGTGGATATTCAAATGTTTGAAGGGAACTTTGAATTATGGCTTGTGGTATTCTTCGGATATTATTTCACATTGAGTCCTTACACTAATATAGATTGGGTTGGTTGTGTTGATGACATAAAAAGTACTAGTGGTGGTGCATTCTTTCTCAGATGTAGATTGGTATAATGGCTTAGCAAGAAACAAGATTGTGTTTCTTTATCTACTACAAAGGTTGAGTATATTGCAGCAACATCTTACTATACACAAGTAGTATGGATGAGACATACATTGAAAGATATCAGAGTAGTGTATGATGAGCCTATTTCTATATTTTGTGATAATACAAGTGCAATCCAAATAATTCGGTGATGCATTCAAGAGCAAAGCATAATTCAATTAGGTATCACATTTTGAGAGAGAATGTTGTGGACAATGAAGTAAAACTTGAAAATGTACCTACAAAGGATCATATTCCTAACATATTTAGTAAGGCTCTTCCTAAGGATACTTTTGAGTATCTTTAGATGAATTTAGTGGTTATTTCCCCTTCTTTAAACTAGAGGCATGTGGAGATACATCATTCTAGTGGATCTATGGATTCATTCTTTGTTTGTACTAATGTTGGTGGCTACCTCATAGGGGGAGTAGGTAGTGACATTGTTGAGTTGATTAGTGTGTACTCCTAAGGGGGAGTATTCAAAAAAATTGCAAGTATCTTGGTTCAATGTCAAAGGGGGAGAACAATGCTAAATACTTTACCCTTTGCCATTGATGTCAAAGGGGGAGAATAGAGATAAGTCATGTGAAAAAGGGAAGTGAAGTCATGAGAGAGAGAGTATAATGAGATAGTTTTGTAAGGGAGGGAAGAGAGAAAATTAAATAAGTATGATAAGAGCTATTGTGTATTTGATGGTTTTTCACATCTTGTGTTTCCATCAATGACAAAGAGGGAGATTGTTGCAAGTATGAAGGTTTTCTCATTGATGTCAACAAGCCTATGTTGTCATTGATGATAGTTTAACAGTGTCAAGAAGATATTGTTGCTCTGATTAATTGCATTATGTTGTCATTAGTTAAGTTTTTGATGTTAACCTATGGTGTTTCTTTGATAAGCTTCTATTTATGATTCAAATGTTGAGGATATTGAGAAAAATGATAAAATAAGGAAACATGGTGTTGCAAAGGTGTTCTGGTTTGGCTTTAAATTTATTTTGGGTTCAAGATATGCCTGTGTGGTTTGGATATGTTGGATAGAGGTGTTCAAAGTTTCTATATCCAAAATTTTGGATTTTGGATCAAAGGTTAGAGGAAGTTATGTTTAGTTCCAATGTGTGAACTGGTTTTGTAGTATTGTTTACAAAGGTGTCTGGGAGAAATGTATTTGCTCCATGTTTCTCCATAGTTTTTCTTCAGGTCTTGTGATTCTAAAGGTGTTTTGATGAGGTTGATATCTTTCCTTTTTCAAGAAGATTTGTTGTTGAGTACTTTGAAATTTAGATTGTAAAGTTGCAGTGTTTAGCAGTGTAGTTTGAGTGTATTGTTTTCCTATACATTTTGATGATGCAAGTTGTTGGAAAAGAATTTAATGGATTTTAGGAGGATAAAGGAATATTCTAGATTGTGATGAAGCATGGTATGTGGTTCCCAAGCTTTTGTTGGATTTTAGGAAGCATGTAATTCTAATTTTAATGGTGTTTTCACAGGTGAAAATTTGAAAATTGTTGTTTCTATGCTTGGGAGATAGAATAACAATCTTCTTGACTCTCTCATTCAAGGAAATCCCTAGAGATATCAATCTAAGGTATGCAAAGAAGAAAGAGATCTTGCAAGAGTTTTGTCCTAGCGTATAATTAGAAACTAAGGATGGGTTCACCACCAAGCTAGGCCTTGGAAAGACTAATGAAATACAAGACCTAATGCTTAAACCTAGTGCAATGAAAAACTTCACTAAATGACCTAGAAATGCATGTAAATCATTCAAAAAATTGAAAAATCAGAAGTGTGCACTTGAAAACCTATAAAGTCCTAGATGAAGACTTGAAATACTAAAATTTTTAAAATTAATGCTTGTGGGATTCATGCGCTAGTCTGGGTAATTTAGTCCTAGATTAGGGTTTCTAGGCAAGAACAAAAATCTGGCAGAGATATGTATAAAAATCCTAAAATCTATAATTTTTACTATATTGGGACTCATATTCTAGAAGTGGCATATCAGTCCATTTTAAATTTTCTAAAAATTCAAAGTCTAATTCTTCTCTTCAATGTCTTCTTTGTACTTTCCACCTGATTTTAGGGTCTGAAGCTCTGATTTGCAAACTATAGATGTCATTCAATGATCTCCAATGCAAGGTGAAAACTTTGAAAACTTTGAAAACTTTCTCCAAAATTTCTCTTCAATATGTCTTCAACCTAGATCTACAAATCACACACTAAAGAGAGGGAAATTTTTTGTTTTGTTAGTGGAAATGGGTTTTCCTTGATCAAACCTTGTTTTGGTAATCAAACTTTGAAATGAAATGAAATAAGATGAAAGAATGATGAATGAACAAAATGTAATGTTGCAACTCACCAAAACCTAGCAATAAAATTCTACAAACATGTATGAGGTGGATCCAATGGATGTAAATCTTGACTCTTGCTTGAATGTGATAGATCTTGATTTGAATGCTAACTTGAATCATGAAACCCTACATCATAATTATTAACTCAAAAACAATCATGATACATGATGACTTTGACATGATGCTTAATTCTTGAATGATGCTCTAAAACACTTGATAATCAACTCTTGAATACTCTTGTAAACTCTAGAATGCTTCCTTGATCACAAATTTTCTATAATGCATGAACACTTAAAAGCTTGGGGATGAAAATGAGTGAAAGAATCTTGTATATATACTTGTTTATGCCAAATTTCTTGAAATTACAACACTACAAGCCGACATCAAATCCAAGAGAATAAAATCCCACCAAGAATTTGAATTAAATTTGATTTTGGGCCACATGGGACTCATATGCTAGAAGTGGCATATGAGTCCCATTAGGCTTAACTATGGGATACATTTTTCAAAAATACTTAGAATGATGCAAAATCCAGATCGGGTCCCTAAAACCTAGGTGGGAGTCATACGACCAAGCTGGCGTATGATTCCTAGATCACTAAATCTAGGCCACATGTAACCTAAAAAGAAATGAATTATGATTGGTTGTTGATTTATGTTAGGATTATCCTCAAAAAGATGCATTAATTAAGGCTTGTGGATGAAAAACAAGGAGAAATAAGATATGAAGAAACCTAGTTATTTATGAAAACCCTAGAAAAGTGTGAAAGTGTAGTACAAGACTTTACAACACCCTAAATAAGGCACAATTAAGTTCATTTATCTCACAAGGGCCCAAGAACTAATGTGAATGTGTCAAACACATTACAACACTAAATCAAGGAAACATTATGCTTAATTTAACAAGGAGGGCCCAAACAAGCAAGGAAAATTAGAGGGATTTTTTTTCCATTGCCACAATAGGTAATGACCGACCTGGTGTTTACACTACCTTCAAAGATGTTTAAGCATTAATGAAGGTGTAGCATGGCATGTGATAGTTGATTTGGGTCCCAACTAATTTTTTCTTTGGTCTTCTTTTCATTCCTATCCACTACAGGAATATTTAGTTTTGACCTAATTTGAATTTGTAAAGTCATAGAAGAGTTTAGCCAACTTGAAGATATTTTTCAAGTTGCAGATGGTATAAATGCAAGATGATTTGATGTGAGATGGAGTGGGGAAGAGTGTGTAATTTTGTGTGTGGTAGTGAAAATTTGTGTAGAGCAATGTGAGCTTCAAAGTGTTAGATTACTAGATGCGGTGAAAAGAAGGTGTCTATAATCATTCATGCAAGGCTATGAGTGTGTTGGAGCTATTGTGATGGATTTCTTGTTGTATTGAGATAATTTTCTCTATGTAAAATTCTATCTTCTTTCTATTCTAATAGTGAGCCTGGGCTATGAACCTTTTTGGATAGTGTGTCCTACTCAAGCTTCACATCATTCTCCATAACCTTTTCTCTCAGAAAGTGATACCTGATAGATATATGATTTGTCCTTGAGTGCATCACTAGATTCTTTGAAATGTTAATTACACTTGTGTTATCACAAAAGATAGAAATAGGCTTGTCATACAAAACTCTGATATCGTTCAATGTCTATCTCATCCATAATACCTATGTACAATATGATGTTGATCTAATATACTCAACCTCTATAGTGGATAAAGAAACTAAATCCCATTTCTTGCTCAACCAATGACACCAATCTACATCCAAGAAATAATGCACCACCACTTGTGCTTTTCCTATCATCATCATTACCAACCCAATCTGCATTTGTATAAGCATTTAATGTGAAATTAGTATCCTTAGAATACCACAAACCATAATCTAGAGTTCTTTTTAAAAATCTGAATATCCTCTTCACTACTACAACATGTGTTTCTTTAGGATCTTCTTGAAATCTAGCTACAAGACAAACTGCATGCATGATATATGGTCTAGTAGCAATTAGATATAGTAGTCCACTAACCATGGATCTATACCTACTTTGATCAACCTTAGGTGAGTCATCATCTTTGATTATTTTTCAACCAGTTACCATAGGGGTACATACCGGTTTGGAGTCATGCTTTCCAAACTTCTTCAACATCTCTTTGACATATTTAGACTATGAGATAAAAATCTCTTTATTTGTTTGATTGATTTGTATCCCAAGAAAGAAATTCATCTCCCTAGACATTTGCATCTTAATCTCTTTTTGCATTTCCTCTGCAAAATTCTTACACATAGCCTCATTTCCACCAAAGATAATATCATCCACATATACTACTATCAATATTTTTTCTTTCTCAATTTTAAAGTAAAGAATACTATTTGTGATTCCCTTACTAAATCCTTGCTATATCAAGTATTTTTCCAATATTGCATACCAAGATATGGGAGAATTGAAATCCTTCTGGTTATTCCATGTAAACTTATTCTAATTCACCATTCAAAATCAGTCAGACTTCACATCCATCTGATAAACTTTAAAGTCTTTATGTATTGCAAATTCAAAAAAAAAATTGATAGCTTCCATCCTAGCCACATGAGAAAAATCATCCTCAAATTCTATACCTTTCACTTGTGAGTAACCCTTACACACAAGTCTTTCCTTATTTCTTACTACTCCATTCTCATTCATCTTGTTCCCGAATACCCATTTAGTTCCAATTATGTTTTTGTTTGTCGGTCTGGGAACCAATTCCCAAGTATGATTCTTTTCTATTTGCATAAGTTCTTCTTCCATTCCCTTCATCCAATGTTCATCATTGCATGCTTCACTCATTGTTTTAGGTTCAACTTTTGAGAGTAGACACAAATTTACCTCAACTTTTACAACTTTGCTTCTTGTCAATACACCTTTCCTCTTATCTCTAATGATTTGATCTTCTAAATGATTCTTTTGTACATACTTAGGGGTTTTAGGGGTCTTCTCTAGAGTTTCTTCCTATTCATTCTACACTACTTGTATATCATCTTTTTCTTCTTCTTCTCTAGAATCAAGTTCATCTAACACATATCCATCTACTACAATTGAATTTTGCAAGTTTTCATCAACTTTAACATTTTCACTTTCAATTATATTTCTCAACATTTTGTTGTAACATTTGTAATCTTTCCTTCTAGTAGAATATCCAAGGAAGATACCTTCATTAGATCTTGCATCAAACTTTCCTAAGTTTTCTTCTCTTTTGATATAGAATTTACTTCCAAACACTCTAAAGTACTTCATGGTGGGAATCCTTCCCTACCATAGCTCACGGCGAGTCTCTGTGCTGTTAGCTTTAGCTTGAACTTTTTTAAGTATGTAAACAATGTTATGAATATCTTCTCTTCAGTAGACTTCCAGTAGATTTACCTCTTTCATCATAGTCCTTGCAGCTTCTTGAATAGTCTAGTTTTTCCTTTCAACAACTCCATTCTACTGAGGAGTTTGAGGGATATACAAATGCCTCTTTATTCCATGAACTTCACAAAACATGTTAAACTAATGAAGGTGAATTCACCACCTCTATCAGACCTTACAAATTTTATTTTCAAATCAATTTCATTCTCAACCATAGCTTTAAATGCCTTTAATTTATCTAATGCATCATAGTTTTCTCTAAGAAAAGTAACCCAATTCATTCTAGACTACTCATCAATTAAAAGCATAAAGTACCTATCATCTTGCAAACTTCTCGCCCTTATAGGACCACAAAGATCTGTATGTACTAATTCTAGCAGTCTGGTAGTATATTATTCCTTTCCCTTGAATCTACTCCTTATTTTTTTTCCAAATTGAAAACTTTCACAAACAACATTGATAGGCTTTGTGATTTTAGGTAAATCTCTCACTGCATGAATTGAACTAGTTCTTTCCAAATTATCAAAATTCATATGAAACATCCTCTAGTGCCATAACCAACTATCATTAATCTAAGACATAAAGCAATGACCATCAACACCCTTAAGCTGATAGATGTTTCCATCTATTTTCTTACTAACAACAATCACAGTTTGAGACCCTTTCCAAATCTCAATTGCTTCATCCTTAAACACAAGATTATATCCTTTGATACACATTTTTCCAACAATCAAGAGATTATTTCTTAAACCCTTAACATAGAAAACATTATCACTATTATGCTTGCCATCAAAACTAATTGAACCTATTCCACAAATCTTATCTCCTGAATCATCTCCAAATTTAACTAATCCTCTCATATTTTTCAAGCTTAAAAAACTTACTTTTTTCTCTAGTCGTATCATTAGAGCAATCACTATCAACAACCCAATAATTATTATCCTCTTTTACATGAAAAGAAGATACCAAAGTACCTTCAACCTTATCTTTCATCTTCAGAAAACTTTCCTTCACACAAATTTTAGGGTTACCAGAACCAAATTCTTCTTTTATATCCAAAAACAAGCATTCATCATCATTAAAATCTCTATAATCAAATTCATCATTAGAAATGTTGGCATCTTCTCTCACATAGTAAGCTTTCTTAATCACTTTTCCTTTATTTTACTTCTTACTATTATTTAGAGCTCTTTTTGGACATCTTCAAGCATAATGACCTATATCACCACAACTAAAACATTTGAAAGGTAATTTACCTTTGTACTTATCAGTGCCCTTTTTCATCTTCCTCACAAAGTTAGCTTCCAAATCATCAAGATCTTCTTCATCTATATCTTCAACCTTCTTTGATTTACCAACCTTGAAATTAGTCTCAACTTTTGTACCGTTCTTCATTTTCCTCATTTCAAATGTAGTTAGAGTACTAATAAACTAATCTCTGGAATAATTGTCAAAATCTACAATTTTCTCAATAGCAAACACCTTTTCACTTTAGTAGTCCATAACAGATTTGATAACTTTCTTCACTAATTTAGATTCTTTAACTATTGCACCAAGGCCTCTCATAGTGCTCACCAACTCATCAACTCTCCGTATGTATCCTTTAATTTTTTCATCTTCAAACATATGGATCATTTCAAACTGTGCCTTCAAGTTCTACAACTTTGCTTGTTTGACCTTTGGATCTCCTTCACAAATTCTTTCTAACTTATGCCAAACTTCTTTAGCAATCTTCAAACTCATAACTTTAACTAATTCAGTATTTGAAAGACTATTCATAATAATAAATATTGCCTTAGCATTGATCTCATGCACCTTGATTTTTGCACTTGTACTTGGACCATCAGAGGTGGAGTATATGTATTCTAATAAGCTTTCTCAATCTCATAACCCTGAGCTAACATGTATACTTCCATCTTTGTCTTCTAGAATGCATAATCTAAGCCATTGAATCTAGGATATTCCAAAGAAATCATGTTCGCCATCATGAATATACCTCAAGCGGTTAAGCTCTTCTTCAAGGAACTAGGCTCTGATAAAAATTGTTGAAATGAACAAGATAATTGAGATGGGGGGTGAATCAGTTGTAGAAAATTAAACCTTCAAAACCCTAAAAAATAATCAAATCCACATGCATTCATTAAACCCTCATTTTGTTAGTATGATTAAATATGGAATGCACATAGCAAAAATAAAAATAGCAACACCATACACAAAAGAACGCCATATTTATGTGGAAAACCCAATGAGGGAAAAACCATGGTGAGGATTAGCTCACAATATAAGTAATTGCAAAACTAGTATAAGGGCTCACTGCTAAAATAGGACACACTGTCCAAAAGGGCTCACAGCCAGGGCTCACTACCACATAAAGAAATAAAAGAAGATAGAAGAATAATGTTACATAGAGAACACTTCTCAATGCAACAAGGAAATCCACCACAATGCTCCAACAATTTTGTAGCCTTTCTTGAATGATTTTGAATGCCTTCAAATCACTGCCTTTAGGAAGCCTAACACTATAATTCACATTGCTCTTCTCAAATTCACATCACACACTTCACTCGCATTGATCTTACATCTATATTTCATGCATTCTTCATTCATTCACCAACTTACAATACCACACTTATTTATATCAACCTCAACCTAAACCATTAGAGAAGGTTAGCAACAAGCCATTACGTAAAAATTCAAAATAGGTCGGCACCTAAACATTCCCACGGTGGATAGGAATGAAGGTGACCTAAAAAATTCCTTAATTATGACCCAAATAGATCCCAACACACCTCAACACGCTTCTACAAGCCTCACAAGTAGTTCTAGCACAAGGTCGACCAATACTTATGTTAAACACCATAGAAATTAAGTACATGCTTCCTTAAGTCAATCCAAAACTTCAGGGCAACAAAATTCACTTGAGCACAATCTAGAATAATTCACAAACTACTTGAGATTCATCAAACACTTCATCAAGCTCACATCATTCAAATACTTCAACTCAAAACAACTGGTAACCCTTACTTGCACACTGATAAATCAAATTCACTTTGTACTACATCAAATCAAGTAAAAATTTGAATACAAAAAGACACAAGCACTATAAGAAACTTCCCAAGTCTGTATAAATAGAAGCCAAACAAGGAAGAAATGTGGAGAAAATACATTTCTCCTAGACCACAGAAAACATCACTGAACAACTAGTTCACACACTAGTGAAAATATATTACTCTTTACAACAATTGAGAAACCCAAATTAGGAATATAAAAACCTTTGAAAACCATGAACAACATGTTAGATCCACACAGGCATAGGGTTAATACAGAAGAAACACAAAGCACAATACTGAAGAACACACTAATCACTTGCACAACACAATTTTCTCTATTTGTCGAATTTCATCAAAAGCACTTGAAAACCAAGCACCAAAGACAACCTCCTAACTCATTTCATCATTCCAAATCATCGTCGAACACTGCAACAAAAGATAGCTCCATGTACTCACAACACTTCCTCAAGGTCTCAACTACACATGTACAACCTATTTTCCTCTTTTTCACAATTTTCTCGACATCCTCAACATATTCATCCCATAGTTGAAATCAATGACAACACTAGTCAGTATACTTCCTTTTGACATTAGTGACAACACCATCATACTTGCAACAAAATTGTTAAGGGTGACAATTTTCTACACTACAAAAATATCCCTTATTCACACACTTATGCATGACTCTTTGAAATTACAAAATTTTAGTTAGCAATATGGAGGCACACCTCTTTGCCTCATGGTCAATCCAAAACTAATCATCAATCTAATTATCAATCATTCAAGAAGAGAAATAAAAATTTCATCAAATAAAATCCTCTCCATCTTCCAATAACATCTAAATAAAATTTGCATCCACATCTATAACGCCTTATTGATTTAAAGCAAGAGAGAAAATTTTCACAATTGCCCAATTATCTCCATGCTATTTTATTACACTTTCTTAATAATAACATTATCCATATTCCTCCCATTCATCCCATTGATAACGCCAAACCATTACCTCCTCATTCTAATGTGAAATCCTTTTATCAATATCACTGTAGACCTAGACATGATAGAAAAAGATGTATCTGTCTTAAGCATCAAGTGCAATACCTCATTTATTCTAATATCATCTAGTTCACTAGTGTGAATAATAAAGGGAAAAAATTAGTTGCACTACCTAATCAAAATTTACAAATATTAAACGATCCATTACAATGTTATTCAACTAACCTTGTTGAAGAAAATGATATTGAAGAAGATGTTGATAGCATACCCAATATGATTAATATGATTTATGTTCATACTCACAAAAACCAGCCTAATATCTTACTTGATAGATCACTTTTACACATATGATACTTCTCTACATGTACCTGACGGACCTCTTTACATCACCGATAGAATTAATGATAAATCCACAAGGGGAATACTCATTGATCTAGTATGTTTAGTAAACATGAAAATTGAAGAATTTATGTATGTACATGAACCATATAAGGATAATTATAAAAAATAAAAATCATAATTAAAAGCTCATGATGGTTCTATTTACCCTATGATTGGTTCTTGAACTCTCCTAATTCAAGTTCTACCTTAAAATTTGGATGTTATATTTACCATAATCTCAACATCGGATCAATTTCATGTGAAATTAGGTCACCCATGGCTTACCTCCATGAATGTGGTCCCCTCTATCATTCATAAATGTCTTAAATTCCCATTTTAAGGACAACTACATACTATTTATCATAGTAGATTTAAATATTTGGCCCTTCATATAATTTTTTCCCTTGATTACTTTTAGCCTCAACTAGCCCAACCCACAAAACCTTGTGAAGATTTTCTATTTTTTATCATATCAAAAGTTCAAATCTAAGTGTATAGACCAATTATCCCTTATCAATATTTCAATTGAGGCTCCTCGGTCTCCATTGGATACAATGGTTGTTCCTCCTACTCCACGAGTAGTGAGCAAACCTCAGCCTAAATCAGGTATCCTTAACCTCGACCATGTGGCATTTATGCCATGGTTCACTGTCTCCCATCCTATCAAGGACCATAAGACAACCATTTGGAAAGGAATTTGAGTATTAATTTCATGCCTCATAAATAAAACAATCCTTTGTGTAAAAACCTATAACCCCTATAGTTTCCTAGCCTTTGATAGTTCCTTCAATTCCTCCTACACAACAATAAAAGGGACCAATATTGGAAAACCCTCAAATGCACCCTTCATAAGTTGAAGCTCATGCAAGGTAAAATTGAAGTGTAAATGAACACAACTCAATAAGTTGTGACATGGAATTTTAGCTTTTTGAAGATAACAAATCCTTATCTAATGATATCCCATCCAATCAACCAAATTCCAATGAGATACCTCCCAACCATCCATCCTTGACATCACCCAAATCCACTCCACCTCCCTCACCAAATCATGAATCCAAAACTTATCTTTCCCAACCAAGTCAAAGACTAAAAATATTTCCTCCCTCCTTGTAACCTACTTGAAAAATATACTCACATGGCTGATAGTGCTTGCACAATCATGCTAATAGCACTAGTATGCAAACCATTTTGGTAATATTATATTACCAATTCAAAAGATAGAATAAAAGAATAGAAAGAAGATCATAATAAATTATCTCTTATTTTTGCAAAATCAACAAATTTAGATGGGGGCAAGTGTGATGACCTTCCTACTATGGGTGACCCACCACATATTGAACCTAGTACCTTCCCCTTTAGCTAATTGATTTTTGGGATGATCTAGTAAGAAAATTTGCAAGGAAGCTAAGGTAGTGGAACAACTTCCTACACTAAACTTGAGAGGAGAATAATACAAAAAAATTACAAATCTTTAATAATTACAAAAACTTAAATAGAAATAAACACAAATATCATGCATACCACAACACAATGATTTAGTGGGGAAAACCTTTTCAGGAGAAAAACACTACATTCCAAAAGCCACAAAATATTATTTAGAAATAAAAAAATTACAATATACTTGTAGAGAAATCTTCTCACAAGAGTATCACCACCAAAGATCAAGAGACACCACAATCATTATTAGACTCTTAGAATACACCAACGTCTACATGCATCCCATCCACTTATAACAAGCTTTTTGGATCTTTCTAGAATTAGGGTTTTACAAGGTCGTTTTTCATTTGGCATGTTAACGAAAAAACCTTGACATGTCAACAAGAAAAAACCTTGACATCTCAGCGGGAAAAACCTTCACGTGTCAGCTAAAAAAAATTTCGGGGCATTTCCCCAAACCCCATGTCTTGTTATGAGTGTATAGTATTTGCATGATCAGTGACCACATACCAACTTACATCCTATCAATAAATCTTATATAATTACAAGTTTGAGACACATGTTCCCAACAAAATAACCAAAATGGTTTGCATACTAGTGCTATAAAGGGAAGGAGACATGAATTTGAATTACAGAATCAACTCATTGACATTAAGAATAAGATATAAAGTGATAGGAAAATTGAAGGGCATGTACATCAGCTCAAAAATTCAAACATAAACTTATATTCCATCAAGTCAAGAAAGCTTTTAAGGAGAAAGAGAGTCAAAGAAAAATTGAATTGGGTTAAATATGGTGAGAAGGGTTCCAAATTATATTTTAATATTCTCAGGGTTAAAAATTTGGTGGAGGAAATTGGGCCAATAAAGGATAATGATAATTGGCTACAAAGTACCAATGATGTTATAAAATTCTTCTATAGATTTTATAGATAGTTATTAACTATAGATGACAAGAATGTAAAGTGTATCTAGGCATAAGAAACTTGCAAGAGGATAATCCCAAAGCATATTAGAATAGTAATGGAAATTGAGCTTGAGAAACCAATTTAAAAAGATGAAATATATCCCATGCTATCTTATCATTTAAAAAGACAAAGTCACCTATTGTATATGGTTTACCTCATATGGAGTTATATAAAGCCAATATAGACAGGATAGTAGATAATTTTTCATAATTTTTATAAAGAAAATTTTGAGAAAGAGTCATTGGGAAAAAATATTAATAAAGACATTATCAAACTTCTTCCCAAAGATGGATATAAAATTAGTATTAGGAATTGGAGACCTGTCACTCTCCTGATTGTGTCATATAAGATATTGGAAAAACTCTTGGCTTTGAGACTTACATAAATACTTCTAGTGGTAATCAATGAAACCCAAACTAGGTTTATTATAGGTTGCTATATCCTGGAGAATATCATAACAAGTTAGGAAGCATTGGATTGGAAAAAGAAGAATAGCTAGAATGTTGGTATTCCACAACTTGACTTTGAGAAGGAATATGATAGGGTGGAGTGGTCCTTTGTAATGATAATAATGGAATATTTTGGTTTTCTTGAGAACTTTTACAAAATAATGAGAGCTATGTTCAAGAATTATTCTACACAAGTGAAGGTTAATGGAACTCTTTTTGAACCCTTCTAGTTAAAAGGATCTATTAGGCAGGGATGTCCATTAGCTACTACATTTTTTATATCTTCTAAAGCCTTATATTATGGGTTGAGGTCTAAGATGTTAGGGCCCAAAGTGCATGGCATAAAGCTTCCTGGCACCAATGAACTGCTTAATATATATTTAGTAGATGATACTACCATCTTTCCTATTTTGGAAGAGGAAAATATTTAAAATATGGTGAGTAGATTGATCATCTTCTGTCAAGCCTTTGGTTCAAAAATATCTTTAAAAATATCATATATGTTGAGATGGGAAAATGATCCTCCAACTTGGTTTTCAGATTTCCACTAGAAATGGAGGGGATCAAATAAAATTATAAGATATCTAGAGATCCCATTCTCTATACAAACCTCTCTAAAAGATATATGTGGGACTAGATATTTACCAAAATTGAAAAGAATCCTAATAAGTGGAATAAGAACTATCTCTCTCTAGCTGACATGTCATAGGTTTTCCAAAAGATACTCTCATCCTACTCTATTTATTATGCTTCAATTTGGTCATTTGCAAGTTATCAAATGAATGTAATATACAAAACATAATCAAAGGCTTCATATGGTCTAATAGTAAGGGTGTGAGAAAAAAAATGTTGTAAATTGGGAATGGTGTTGTTTGGATAAGCCCATAGGTGGCTTGGGCCTTATAGATCTGAAAAATAAATGGAGTTTCTATAGCTATCAATTGGATACTAAAAGGCCTAAAAGGTAATGAATTGTGGAAAGTTTTGATTAGGAGGAACATTCAAGAAGTAGTTCCCAAATCTACAAAATAATGGAGAAGATTTCATCCACAAGATATTTTATTTGGAAAATTATGTGTTAAACCTTCAAGATTTGTTGTGTTTGCTAGCATTTGGAAATCCTAGTAGTCAATTTAAGGGATCAACTTGTTGGACGTGAAGATTTCAATAAAGATAGAAATGAGGTTCTTAGCTTCAAATCAATATGGTGGAATCTTTCTCATAAAAATAAACCCATTTCCCTATTGCAAGGATGTTGTGCAAAAAAAGGGGAAAGCATAGGAATTTCAAATTGTCAAGATATCTTTAAAAATAATGAGCTAAAAACTTGGATGCAATTGAAAATGGCCTTTAATATTCCCAATTCAAATAAGAGAACTTATTTTTTTATTATAGAATCCCCGAGGATGATGTAATTTAAATGAGAATAAAATTCAACCTTGAATGCTATGATAATATAAAATGGAAGGATTGAGCCCCTCTCCTAAAAATGAAATCACTTAGCCTATATAATATTCTGACCAACTCCAGTGATGTGTTAAAGCATGTCAATCAAGTTTGGAACCTAAGTCTTGGGAAAAAAGAGTGGTCTGATACCTTAAAAGCTTTTTTCGTGAATGTTTCTAGCTTAGATTGTGTTTGTAATTTTTGCATCAACGTTTCGGATCACACTCTATGATCCATCACCAAGATATCAGAGAGCATAAGGAGTAAAATCTTGTTGATCCAAAAAAGTTGAACCTAAAAAGTGTTGTTTTAGATGTCTTTCATTGTTAAAAAAAATGGTTGTTGGTACTTCCAAAATCTCTTGTACTATTTACAATTCTATTGAGGATGTTTATCATATTTTTTCAATTGTAAATTTTCCCTTGCTATTTGGTTTGTTTTCATGGGTAATCTATTGGGATGGTACTATAGAAATAATGTGTCTTTGTATGAGATCTTGTGTGGTTATGTTAAGGGATTACAAGCTGATAGGAATGTCTTTTGGATTGCTTTTCTACTGAAATCTTATAGTTTATTTCAAAAAATAAAAATGAGCACTTATACCAAGGAAAAAGACCTCTTATTGAGTTTGTTATTAGACTTGAGCATTGTTCTTAATATTATTGAATAGGTGACAATTGTTGAATGCATAAAAAAATTGAGAGGGGGGTGAATCAGTTGTACCTTAAACCTTCAAAACCCTCATAAACATTCAGATCCACATTCATTCAATTAACCCTTAATCTATTATAATGATTTAGCATGAAAAACAAATTTAACAAAAACTGAAACAAATCAACACCATACATAAGAGAACATAATAATTACATGGAAAACCCAAGATGGAAAAAACTACAATGAGGATTAGCTCACAATATAAAGTAATATCAACATCAAATACAATAGGGCTCACTACTAAAGAAAGAAAGAAGGGCTCATTGCCAAAGGCTCACTACCAAAATAGAAGAGAAGATAGAGAAGAGTATTACACAAAGAAATCCATCTTTGCAATAGATAATTCCACCACAATATCACCAACACCTTCACAACTTGACTAAAGAATTGTAGACACCTTTTGCTCACTACATCCAACAACCTAACACATGAAAGCTTACACTACACTTCTCAAATTCGCACTCTAACACTCTACAATTCATATCGTTCTCATCATACTCATCTATCTTCGCATCCATCAACAACTCAACTCATATTTATATCATCTTCAACCTTGAAAACATTCTCCAAGGTTGGCTATGCACCTCAACCAGGAAAATTCAAATTAGGTCAGAACCAAAACATTCGCACAGTGAAAAGGAATGAAGGTGGACCACAACACACCTTAGCTAGGACTTAAATCCATTCATACACACTACGCCATGCTTGAACCAAAAATTTTGCAAGAAGTGTAAACACCCAAAGTCAGTCGTTACTTGTGTAAACACTATTAAACTTTGAAGTACACACTTCCTTTGACCCAACAACAACTTGGACAACAAATGTTAGCTGAACACAATCTAGAATATTCCACAAGCACCCAGAGATCCAACAGACTCCCTCACAACAACTTACACCTGAAGAATGTACACATCAAGTACACTCAAACAACTCTATCATACATTGTAACTCAAGAAACTAACTTTTGAAGTGCCAAACCTCGAACAACTTTGACTGAAGAAAGATTTCAACACTATCAGTGTGTCTTCAAATCTGCAAAACCTGAAAATAAACTGTGGAGAAACAAGAAGCAAAACCATTTTTCCCAGACACCTCTGCAATACACAATTCACATACTGGTGAATACAACTTCTTCTGCTCAACGATCCAACACACCAAATTATGAATACAATATTTATGAACACTTTTGATCAACATATTTAAAATGCATAGGTAGATCTTCAACCTCTAAGAAGAATTGCGAAGCAATACAAAAACATTACTCTTCAACCCAAAACACACTGCAACTCATTGTTTCCTCTTCTTATCAAAATTTTTCAAAAGCACTTGGAAACCAAGCACTAGAAACACATCCTCATCATCTTCAGTACTTCTAGAACCAACTATAAACTAGCAACTCAACATTACATTCATAGACAAAATCTTATCAAAGAAACACTAGAGGTTGACATAGTAGCTTACCAATGACAACATAATGCAACTAATCAAATAATTATTAATGCAACAACATAAACAACACCAACAACTACACATAATCTTGCAACAATCTTCTTCTCATACAGTTGACACCAATAACAACACAAGCTTGTTGGCATCAATGACAACACCAACTGTTCATACTTGCAACAACGATAACTTTGAAGATGCTAGTAGATACGTTTATGAAGACACTAGATGAAGGATCCACATTTGTCTTTAGGATAGACCTCAAGGATGTCGATTTTGGGCTCCAAGACGTTACAAAACTTGATAATAAGTTTTACAAGAAATGTATTGACTTCCAAAACCAATATTGCAAGTTGCATCAATATGAACTGAAAAGAGATGTTGAAATGAGAGATTTGGAAATCATGTGTCAGAACTTTGATAATAGGCTGGGAAAGAATTTCACCACCACTAGGAACCATTCCTGGCGTGGACTTGTTTAAAACCAACAAGATCCAAGTCAACAATAAGACTCAAGAACAAGGTAAGGAGGTAGATCCTCAAGATTGCAACGAAAAACTGTGAAAATGAACTCTATATGACTTTATCAAAAACTTTGAAGTTTCAGAGAAGTTCAAGCTAATGGATGACCAAAACACATTTAATAATTGGCAGGTTAAGGATGTTGAAGCTCATAATTAGAATAGTGGGTATTTCGGATAATGGTGGATCTTAGATCATGAGGGTTAGCTGAATTTCTAAACCTTGTTTAGATGGGTTTACGTGACTGCCAGTGGGTGCTCAGTATAAAGAGTTAATACACAAGTACAGGACGGAAAAACTGAAACAGAAAGTCCCATCTGTGTCCCTTAATCAATTATTCTCAACAAAAATCTACAAAGAAAGTGGTGCACGGCCAACTGAAGATGGCGAAAACAATTAGATGCTGTTGTATTCATTTGCTTTTTTCTTTTTCAATTATTGGGAATTGATTGCACTTGGTCATATATCTCATCTGATTCTTGGATTTCAAATATTAACAATTCTATCCTTCACATTAAACACTAAAAAATTCAATCATGTACAAACAAGGAAAATGGTGCATGGTCAATTGAAGATAAAGAAAACAACTGTATTTTGTAGCATTCATTTGGCATTTTTTTTCTAGAGAATGATATTACATTTGCATTGTATTAAGTCATATAACTCATCTCTTTCTGGATTTTATGACAACTATATTCTTTCATTTTAAATACAATAATTTTGAATCATATACAAATAAAAAAAGTGGTGCACGGTCAATTGAAGATAGAGAAAGTAATTGTATCTTTTCCTCGGCAGTGAATTTGTCATGGCAGTGAATTTTTCCGCGGCAAATTGTTGGTGGTGAATTTTCCCGTGATGAATTGTTGACGATGAATTTTCCTAGAGCCCAATTATTATATCTTGTAACATTCATTTAGTTTTTCTTTTTTATTAGACAATGATATTACACTTACACTGTCTTAAATAATATACCTCATCTGATTCTTAAATTTGACAACTAAGAACTCTATTATTTTATTTTAAACACTAAAATTTTGAATCATTTGCAAATAAAAAAAAGGTGATGTGATTAACTGAAGATATAGAAAACAATTGTACTTTGTAGCATTCATTTGGAGTTTTCTTTTTTCAATTATTAGAGAATATTATTACAGTGTATAAACCTTTTCTGATTCTTGGATTTCTAACACTGAAAAAATCTTTTCCTTCACTTTCGTTTTATAATGAAATGTCATTTCATGGTGTTTGTGCAGTATTCATTTGGAAGTATCGATGCTTTTTATGTACATTTTGTGAATAAGGACAATGGGCACTCCATAATTGATAGATTTTGAGCTTCCAATTCTCCAACAGTGTTACTTCTTTTGACCTGTAATTTGTTTTCCTCGGCCACAGGAATAAATCACCATAGTTGCCATCAATTTGTTTTTATTCAAGAATTGACTGCTTATCTCATTCAACGTGGATTCAAGGGATGTGTTTCATAGATTTGGATTATTGTTTTATATTGTCTGTGGAATTGCATTCCTTTGGATTGCTAGTTTACAAACCTTTGTCATTTAGCTTGTGTAATTTTCTATTACAAGGAATATCTATAGACGTACTCTGTTGCTTCAAATCCAGAATCTTGAGCAATTGTCTCTGTGAGTTTTTCTGTATTATGCTTAAATGACATTCAAAAATCTTTTCATATGATCTTCCTATTTCACTCGCTTCCACATTAAGAGGAAATCTGTGTTAAATCTTCTTGTACTCCTGCCATGGATAAAAGTTAAAAACGCATAGTATCATGTGAAAAGTGTTATATAATGTTTAGTATACATTCTTAATTTAACAAGTGTCACGTGACTAATATTTGTCTTTATAGTATTGTAATTATTGTTTTTTAGATATAGAAAAAAATAAATGTAAGTTTTATTAATGTGAACAAAAATAAATGTAATTTTGGTTAATATTATTAATTAGTTTTTCTATGACCTCATTCTTGTTGGAAGATGAATTACTCAGAGGTGGGTGAATCAAAGTAATGTACAATTTTTCAAACTTTTAACTTCATGAGTAAATCAAACAATGGCCTTGAGACAATTTTATGAACGCTCTTATCTTGACAAGTGAACTTTAACACATCAAAGAACTTTTAACAAAATGACAGATTGATAAAAGACTTACATAACAATGCCAAAACATGATATTGATTGTTCATGTAAACTTAATTGAACAATTCCTTTTAATGCTTTATTTCTACAAGACTTCATGTATACTTTGAACACTTTTATAACAAAATGAAATGTTTAGTCAAGTATCAGAGCATTGCATGAATTTTATTGACAAATGACAGAATGAAAACATTAACACTTAAGCACATGAGCTGGCACACAAATGCACAGATTTCACCACATAGCACATTATTTTCCTGAGTGGAAAAACCCTCGCGGGGTATAAAAAACCACTCGTAAAATGTTCCTTTTATTCATTCAAAGAGCACCAACTCTGTAACAATGGTGGAGCACCAACTTCAGTAGGAGAACCAACTCCTTTACAGATTTAGGAACACCCATTCCAAGGAGCACCAACCCCTTTTAACACATAACAATGATAGCATCCTATCAAAACTCTAGAAGTGCAGATTTTGCAACTCTAGAATTACAATAGAAAACTATGAAATATTTTCAATAAGCCCATTGAAGAATGTTGTATATCAACATCTTCTCAAATAATAAACAGATCTTCAATACAAAACAATTTTTGTTTCACTTAAAGAGTACTCATAAAAATATCTTCTCCTCTTCACTAATACCTCTTCAAAAATACCAAAGACCCCTCTTTACATAATCTTTGCATACAATTTTTATAACTGTAACAAAACCATCGCGAGTTAGGGTTTTCTAAATAATAAATCATTTTACCAAATTTCAGCTAAAACTAGATAAGCATTCAATTATAGCCCAAAAGAAGAATCATTAGGAACCCTACAGAATTGTTAACCAACCTCTTCAAATGGATTCCTTAACAAAAACATTATCAAAAAATTATCCATAAAATTAACATCATTAATCTTCACTTTAACTAATAGATCCAAAACCTGTATTAATAAAATTTTGAAATAAACGATGGAAGAAACTAAATAAGTAACATGATAACCTACCAAGATGTTCCCAACAACCTAGCATTGTGTTACTTGGTTCACGGTGGATAGAAACCAAAAACTAACCGACAAAATATTTTAGCCATAACTGCCTGGCTGCATACTTCATTGACTGAGCTTCCATAACTACTTGGCGACAACATTCTTTCTCACTCCCTCTAGTCGACTATGCTATAAATCCAGCTTTCCACACTATTCTCAAGCTCAAACTAACCACTTTCCATGTCGGCTAATCAAAGAAACAAGTCTGTGAATATTCCAATAGCGGCTAGGGTTTCACCTTCAACCAAATGATAATTACAAATTCATTTTGTCCTATTCCTTCATCCAAACAAATACCAAACTCAAGTGTATAATGATGTCAAATATGAATAGAATGATATTCTATATCATTTGAAATCCGTGTGCATGTCTAAAACCACTGAAAACATAATTACTAACTCAATTGCCAAGTCACACTATCCACATGTATATCATTGTCCACATGATTCATGAAAACTACAAAGTCATTCTCTTCCTTCAACTATCCAAAACAATGTATTCTATACTTTATGATTAGGCTGACACAAACTAACATAGTGCCAATGTGATAACCAATGTCAACTATCCAAGTGTTATGAAAAATATCGATGCAAATAAATAATGCCAAAGTGAAATATGTCATTGACTATCCAAGTCTCCCAATGCCTAAGTTGATAACAATAAAGTTTATTTCAATATGAAATACTCGATGCCAAAGCATATATATGACATATGAATAACTTGAGCAACACAAAAATGAAACCCAATATAATGTTGAACTCATGTGTAATGTGAATAATATGATTACCATCAAATGTAAGCCAAAACCATACATGGCAATATCAAACCAAATAAAGACATCTTATGCCAAGATCATCCTAATAACAATTAATGAAACCAAGATCAAACTGAAGTAATATATCTATTGAATATACCTAAACCTGAACCATCAAGGCCTTGGAGACAATGTGATCAAATACAAAGATCCTTGTATGCCTTGATCTTCTCATACTGAAACCAAAAATTTGTCATAAAGTGTCATTAACCTGTATAATGCCATATACCTCTGAATCAAAGACCTGTAACTGTAACATGTGATTGTTAATCAACTACAAAACATCCATATGAGAAATCAATGTATATTCCAAAGCACTGCATAATCAATGTTGACATTGTTGACATCAAGGATATAGATCACAAAACATTTTGACATCAAGGACAAACCACAAAACAACTGAAAGCCAACAAACTCCCCTTTTGTCCTTGATGGAAAAACACATATCAACTCTCCCCCTTTTTGCCTCAATGACAAAGAATAACAGAGGAGAATGTGAAATGCCATGAATAAAAACAATTGAATCCAACCAACACATATCCATCAAAAAATAGCAGTCAAGAATCATGTCATTACTTTAGACATAAGCAAATAACTCTATTGCATATATCCTCTTGTGTTCACATGAGCAAAAACAATAACTCTGGCAGCCATAATATTGACATGTAAATATCATAAAATCAAGTACTGTGAGATCAAGATTATCAATGTATGCATCAAGTGCACAACCTACAAATAGCAACTCACTGTCATAAACACAAAGGAATATCATTGTTAAGCACCCCAAAGATAAATACCACTACCATACATTAATGACAAGCTGAGAATGCATAGATCACCAAACTATATTATAACCAATCACCCAAAAATATTTTGTATCATGAAATATGCAAGAAACATCTCCCTATGATATAGCACTATTCAATTAAAAACTAGTTGTAGCAAATGAAAAATATATAAGAGAGCTAGGGATGAAAACATGTAGAACCAAGCTCCCCCTAAAAAGAAGCACTATACAAAAATATATCAAAATTGGTATCATTACTCCTTTCTGAGTACCACACTTGAACAAGGATAGAGAGAATTCAACAAGTAGAAAGCAATTATTCAAGTTGTTTTAGATGAAACCTTGATTAAACAACACCTTACTATGTGCATTATAAGCATAAATTTCTGAATACCATGAAGGATATGGACATTGTCAACTAAATCTCATAAGATGAAAAACATCACATCATGCCAGAACCAACTTCCTTTTGCATAGCAACAAATCACTATCACTATGTTCTTGCAACAATCATCAAACACTTGTGTTTCTCAAGACAATCATCATCGAGTTATGCAATTATGTCACTTTATCATCTACATACTCACTGTTAAAACACTAGTATTGCTACCATACCCCTGCAAGCACCTTACATCTACAACAAAAAATCAATACCACTGGCAAACTGTGACTGATATCAATCAATTTCCTACTTATTACTGACCTATGTCCAAGCAACAAATGTTGCTTTCACTGATGTTGACCTGTCTTAAGTAATCATCTCATGAAGCCTAAAACAATTTAACTTTCCAATCTAAACATTAGACAATTGTTATATCAATCAGTATGCAATCCAAACCCTAATGCAATATCAAAATGCACATAATACCATCCAGTGGAATATTCAGAGATGAATGCTTCAGAAGAACCAAATGCCACCATGTGTTGAACCAATGCTAAGGAAACAAATGGTGCATACAGATAAGAATGTCTCCCCCTAAGACCATGCACACTTTTTAAAAGCATTCAGACAAGACTTTTTCGAGAATCCTTGAAACCCTATTCCATATTACTTCATGCAGTAGAAAAAATTGCATGACTTAAAAAAAAAACATAATCTCTCTTCTCCATCTCCTCAAACATAGAGTTTCCAAAATTCTCTCCTCATATCATAGAGCCTTCCTCTTTATGAAGATAGAACAACTAAGTGTTGACTGTCCAAGAAACTAATATCAATTCTCTATTCATTCTCAAGAAAAAATTTCTACAACTTGTTGCCATAATCAAGACAATGTTAACACACAATCCTTATGTAATAATATTGCAAACTATTCCAAAACACCAACTAAACTGCAAAGATTTGATTGCAGTTTATACTTTCAGCGATATAAGATAAAACCTTAAAGCACACCCTACAATCACAAAGATTGATTAGTGAAAAGAAATAGGAGGAAGATCATAGAGACTCCTCCTCAACTGATCAAGCACTTTCACACTAGTCACTTCATAGATATTTCCATGTGTCCTTGAACCAACAATAACTATTTCTCTTGATTTCCTTTTAATTTGACACCCACAATCATCAAAAATAATACATAAATCTTGATCACATATTTGTGTCACACTTAACAAATTGTGTTTTAAACCTACTGCATAATAAACATCTGGCAAGAAAATGTTATTACCAAAAACCACTATGCCTTTTTCCATAAGTTGTATGTAATCATCATTACCAAAACATACTAAACCAAAATCACCAAATTCGAGTTCAATAAAAATACTTTTGTCCCTTGTCATATGATGAGAACAATCACTATCTAAGATCCATGTATTTTCAACTTTAACATGTAATTTTGTTTGACTAAAGATACCTTTTGATTCTACATTGCTCCTTTTAGGCATCCAAACCAACTTAACTTTGTTTTGCATGGTTGTCTTAGAAAGACTATTCTTTTTCTTCTTTTAGGAAGCTTGTATAGATCTGCCATATTTAGCTTTTACATTTACATCTAGAAAATCACTTGAATCATTCATATAACCAAGACCTGACTTGTCTTCATAACACCTTTGTTTATTCAAAAGATTTGTAAAATTATCAAATTCCTTTCTAAGATTGTTGATTTTAGTTTCTAAGATACAACACTTTTCTTCCTTGAATTCCAATTGCATCGTTGAAATCTTAAGAATTTCAACTTGAAGTCTTAAATCAGTAATTTCCTTTTTAGCAATTAGAATCTTACTTACTATATTCTTGGTATCTTGCTCAATTTGAATTTTCTGATATACTAAGTCCTTCAAATTTTGAACTTCACTTAGAGCAATTTTTAGTTCATTTTCAAAACCATTCAATTCTTTATTAGAAGCAAAAGTCTCTACAAGTCTACATTTTTGTAGTTCCATTTCATTCATTGTGGCCATAAATACAGTTTCACCTTTAGATCTATTTTATCATCTTCTAAAACAGACTGATTATCTAATTCTTTATTTGAAGTCTTTTGTGATTCAACTTCAGCCATGAATAAAGTTTCATCTTTATCACCAAGTGAGTCATATGTTTCAACATCCGAGTCTTCTTTGGTAAAGAGACTCTTTTTCTTTTTGAAGTTAAACTTCTTTTTAGGATTAAAATCCTTTTTCTTATATTATTTTTCTGACTTTTCATCCTCATTGGCTTGATCACCATAAGGACATTTAGCAGCAAAGTGTCCAAACTTTCCACAAGTAAAACATTTAAAGGGAAGCTTACCCTTATATTTTGTTTTGAGTTTTTTGACAAGAAGAGCTTCTTTTCAATCTGATAAATCAGATTCACTATCATCTGATAGTTCTTTCTTTTCATCCTTGAAGGCGGTTTCTTTTGATCTAGAACCAGTATTTCCGATTCTCATTTCATATGCAGTTAGAATACCTTGTAGATTGTCCAAGGTAAGGTCATGAAAATGTTTCTTCTCTTCAAGAGTAGAAACCTTAGACTCAAATTTAGGTTGCAAAGTTTTGATCACTTTTCTAACTACATTAAATTCTTCAACTGTTTCACCTAAAGCTCTTCTTGCATTTACAATTTCATCTACCCTTAGAAAATAATCTGCAATATTTTCATCATCCTTCATTTTCAATTCTTGAAACTAATTTTTAAGAGTGAGTATCTTGAAATGTTTGACTTTGTCATTACCTTCATACACATTCTCAAGATTTTTCCAAATTTCAAAAGCTGATTTACAATGCATAACTTTAGCAAACACTTCTTTTGTCAAACCACACAGAAGAGCATGTTTAGCTCTAGCATTTGTTTCATATTTTCTTTTCTCATCAAAATAAGTGGGTATTGATGCAGGTACATCATATTTGTTTTTCACAATATTCCAAACATCTATATCAATAGAAATTAGATATGTTTCCATTTTGATTTTTCCAAAAGACATAATCAGTGCTATCAAATAGAGGAGCTCTTTTAATAGATGAACCTTCTTGCACATGTGACATATTGACTTCCAAGACCAAAATCAATCCTAGGTATGAAACCTAAAGCAGGACCCTACGCTCTGATACCAATTGTTGGAAGATGAATTACTCTGAGAGGGGGGGTGAATCAGAGTAATGTAAAAAAATTCAAACTTTTAACTTCATGAGTAAATTAAACAATGAGCTCGAGACAATTTTATGAACCCTCTTATCTTGCAAAGTGAACTCTAACACATCAAATAAATTTTAACAGAATGATAGATTGATAAAATACTTACATAACAATGTCAAAGAATGATATTGATTGTTCATGTAAAATTGATTGAACAATTCCTTTTAATGCTTTATTTCCACAAGACTTCATGTATACTTTGAACACTTTTATAACAAAATAAAATGTTTAGTCAAGAATCAAAGCATTGCATGAATTTTATTGACAAATGACATAATGAAAACATTAACACTTAAGCACATGAGTTGAAACACAAATGCACATATTTCACCACATAACACATTGTTTTCCTAAGTGGAAAAACCCTCATGGGGTATAAAAAACCACTCATAAAATGTTCCTTTTATTCATTCAAAAAGCACCAACTCTGTAACAATGGTGGAGCACCAACTCAGCACCAAAAATTATGAAGCGCTAACTTCAATAGGAGCACCAACTCCTTTACATATTTAGGAACACTCATTCCAAGGAGCACCAACCCCTTTTAACACATAATAGTGATAGGATCCTATCATAACTCTAGAAGTGCAGATTTTGCAACTCTAGAATTACAATAGAAAACTGTGAAATATTTTCAATAAGCCCATTGAAGAATGTTGCATATCAACATCTTCTCAAATAATAAACTGATCTTTAATACAGAACATTTTTTGTTTCACTTAAAGAGTACTCATAAAAATATCTTCTCCTCTTCACCAATACCTCTTCAAAAATACCAAAGACCCCTCTTTACATAATCTCTACATGCAATTTTTATAATTGTAACAAAACCATCTTGAGTTAGGGTTTTATGAATAATAAATCATTTTACCAAATTTCAGCTAAAACCAGATAAGTATTCAATTATAGCCCGAAAGAAGAATCATCAAGAATCCTACAGAATTGTTAACCAACCTCTTAAAATGGATTCCTTAACAAAAAAATTATCAACAAATTATCCACAAAATTAACATCATTAATCTTCACTTTAATAACTAATAGATCCAAAACCTGTATTAACAAAATTTTGAAATAAACGATGGAAGAAACTGAATAAGTAACATGATAACCTACTAAGATGTTCCCAACAACCCAGCATTGTGTTACCTGGTTCATGGTGGATTGAAACCAAAAACTAACTGACAAAATCTTTTAGCCATAACTGCCTAGCTGCATACTTCATTAACTGAGCTTCCATAACTACCTGGCGACACCATTATTTCTCACTCCCTCTAGCCGACTATGCTATAAATCCAGCTCTCCACACTATTCTCAAGCTCAAACTAACCACTTTCCATGTCGGCTAATCAAAGAAACAGGTCTGTGAATATTCCAATAGCGGTTAGGGTTTCACCTTCAACCAAATGATAATTACAAATTCATTTTGTCCTATTCCTTCATCCAAACAAATACCAAACTCAAGTGTATAATGATGTCAAATCTGAATGAAATGATATTCTATATCATTTGAAATCCATGTGCATGTCTAAAACCACCGACAACATAATTACCAACTCAATTGCCAAGTCACACTATCCACATGTATATCATTGTCCACGTGAATCATGAACACTACAAAGTCATTCTCTGCCTTCAACTATCCAAAACAATGTATTCTATACTTTATGATTAGGCAGACACAAACTAACATAGTGCCAATGTGATAACCAATGTCGACTATCCAAGTGTTATGAAAAAGATCGATGCAAATAAATAATGCCAAAGTGAAATATCTCATTGACTATCCAAGTATCCCAATGCCTAAGTTGATAATAATAAATCTTATTTCAATATGAAATACCCGATGCCAAAGTATATATATGACATATGAATAACTTGAGCAACACAAAAATGAAACCTGATATAATGTTGAACTCATGTGTAATGTGAATAATATGATTACCATCAATGTAAGCCAAAACCATACATGGGAATATGAAACTGGATAAAAACATCTTATGCCAAGATCAAACTGAAATAATATATCTATTGAATATACCTAAACCTAAACCATCAAGGGCTTGGAGACAATGTGATCAAATACAAAGATCCTTGTATGCCTTGATCTGCTCATACTGAAACCAAACTCTATCATAAAGTGTCATTAACTTGTATAATGTCATATACCTGTGAATCAAAGACCTGTAATTGTAACATGTGATTGCTAATCAACTGTAAAACATCCATATGAGAAATCAATGTGTATTCCAAAGTACTGCATAATCAATGTTGACATTGTTGACATCAAGGATACAAATCACAAAACATTTTGACATCAATGAAAAACCACAAAACAACTAAAAGCCAACAATTCTAACCCTGACTCTACTCCTAATCCCAATCCTAATCTTAACCCTAATCCTAACCCTAAAAACAAAATTAAACCATTATCCTAATATTAGACCTATCTCTAACCCTAACTATGGTCATAATACTATCCATAACTATGGTTGTAACACCCTAACAATAAAAAATTATATAGTAAGATTACAAAAAAATGATCTATTTAGTATTGAGAATAAGATTTAGAATAGAAATATTAGATGAATAAAATTTTGGACTATTTATTAATCATATTTTAGTGATTTTTATTAGTAATATTTTATTTTTTAGTTTATTTTAATTTTTGAATAGTTGTAACCTAATTTTTACCTTATTTTTAATTCTAATAATAATCCTAATTATAATGCTTTTATGATTATAATAATTAATAATAATATGATTAAAATTATAATTTAATTAATAATTAAATAATAATTTTAATTATTTTAATTTAATTTTTATGTTTATTTATGTATGTTTTGAAGTTATTTATGTTAATTGTGTAAAATCAAATCCATAGGAAGATTATCTTTATATGTTAATTTATGGATGTGCTTTAATTTAAATTTTATTTTATTATTTTAAGTGTGAATCCAAATCTCTATAAAATAGCTAATTGATTTTTGTGAGATTTTTTAAATAAAAAATAAATATCATTTATTTATTTTTGAAAGATTTAATGAAAGGACTTTATAAAGCAAGAAATGAAAAGTCATTTAAAACAAAATGTTAAAAAAATAGTTTACCTTGCTTCCTACAAATTCACTCATAACACCCCAAACTTCTTATCCAATTATGTTCAAGAAAAATAATTTTTACAATTTTTAAAGTTAAGTATTTAATATGTTCACTTAAAAAAAAAACAAATTATATTTGAAGAGCATAAAATTCTAGCTTTTAATTGGTTCAAAACCAACTTATTAATAACTAATTAACAAAATAGTTAGAAATTGTCCTCAAAATTAATATTATAGAAATAGTATTATAATAAAATTATTATATTAATTTGATTTTTTTTATAAAATTAATAAATAATCTAGTTAAAAAATAATTATTTTTGTAGCAAGTGTGTTTTGTAATATTTAGTATATATCACTAATTTATAATTATGATTTGTTATAGAAATAAAATTTTATTATTATTGAAATAGCATTCATAATAGAGTTATTATATTATTTTAATATTTATACAAAATTATTATATAAAAATAAAAAATATGTAATAAGTGTGGCATAGTACTTAGTATATGTCTCTAATTTATAATTATAATTTGTTTTTTATTAGAAAATCAATGATCAAAACACAAAAAAATTTAATAGCACTACTAGATTGACAACAAAGAAACACAATAATGACAACAAAAGAACCACCCCTAGTTAACTAGAGACCTATCCAAATCTTGAAGGCTTGAAGTAGACTCTTTTTCTTTAGATACCATGTTAAGCTTAGATCCTATCAAGTTAGACTCGTCATTGGAATCACTCCTAACATATTTCCCTTTATTTGAATTGGTTGTGTTCTCCTTCTATAGAATCTTGAAATTACTGGCAATGAAATTGAGGCTTTCCTTATTCAATTGGATCATTTTTCTAACATAATCTTCTCTCTTTAAATTTTCTTCCCATCCTAAGCATTCTCTATTAGAATTCATCCATTTTATTTCTATTAATGTGGTAGATGAGTGTTATACTTCTTATCCACCCTGTACTGCCCTCTTGTTTGCCACCTTGAGATGTCTTAGATTTGACATTGTTTATTGACTATGTATCAAGGGATGTGTAGGTTGTGATTGTTCTTGTTGTATTGAGAGTTGTATGGTATTTTTGGATTGCTCAAATGTTTCAAGATAATATTCCTCATCATGTCAATTGTTGTTGTTTTGGTTGCATTATGATGCATGTATGGTAGTATATCAAGTTCTCTGTGAGAACTTGATGTATTTTGTATTGGTGTACTCATTGATATGAATGTGTTATGCTTTATATTTCTAAGTACATCATAATGCTTTGTTTCATGGATTTTAGTTTATGTATCATGATTATATGTTTCTCATGATGTTAAACCCTATTGGATGATTTTTATATGCTTTGATTATTATATATTGTGTAGGTGTGCTTGATGTGCGTGTTGAGTGGATATAGGTGCAAAGTTATTTCTCACCTAATATGTAGGTTTGATTTATTCCCCAATAGCAGTTAATCAAAGATGTCACTATGGGCAGCTTATGTGTTTGGTAGCCTCTATTGCACTCTATTGACCATGAGATGAGCCCTATTTTCCTTTCTAGTTTTGGATCTGAACTAGCCTAGTGATTCATGTATCCACATGTTGTGGAAAACCAATAAATGTTTATTAAATATTATGGTTTTTTATTTAATGTTTGCATGTAATTACATTTTAAATATTAAATATTGTTTGTGAATAGTGCTTAATGCATTAGGAATTAGGATTTTAGAAAAGAAAATAAAAAGGAAACATTGCCATTTAATATGCATTAGAAATTTTATTTAAATCATTGTAATTAGTTAAAATTACTATTAAAATTTTTCCTTTGGCTTCAAAAAGATTAATTAAATTATTTTCCTTTGGAAAGAATATAACTTAGACATTTTTAATTCAATTTTAGTTTCTATTTTTGTGAAAATAAAAATTAGAGGGAAAAAAATAAAATGAAATAAAATAGAAAAAACACAATGATGTACAGAATGACTCTGAGAAAAGGGTTGGTATCAACAAACGATAACTTTTCAAAAAAAATTCCTACAACTAGTTAAACTATGCTATTTTGAGGGGCCTAGGGAGGTACAAAATGGTGGCAATCTGACTATCGAGCACAATCATGGGTTACATTTCCATAGAAAGGAATTTTCCAATAAGCACATTTCAAGGTTATATGGAAAAACCCTAACGAATACTCAAACAGAAATCCACAATTTCAAGGCAATAATGGTCATCAATTTTCCAATGGTCATCAATCTACAAATGGGATTTCTGCAACTTTTGCAAATAGCATTTTGATTATAGTTACATATCCAAACAATATTCCTCTACCTAATGGCACCCCCTTCAATCCAAAAGGTCAAAAAAATGCTTAGTTTTCTAATACAAAATGGGGCTCATCAAAAGTCTTTTGGAAGTGGAAGAGGTTAAATAACTAGTCATCTATGTGTGTTGGGGCTTCAAAGTCTCATGTGTGCCAACACTGTCGAGCAAATGGAGAGTGGATGCTACAAAAAAAAAAACTCAATATCACCTTTCCAAAGGACCTCTTTGCATCACAAATCCAAGATCTTCAGGGTAAAGCACTCATTTGTAAGTTTTGGAAATTTACCCCTCAATTAAAATCATTAAAAGAATGGATTTTTCAAGAATGCTAGAAGGCAAACCAAGTTTTCTAACTAGATCAAGGGGAACATTTCTTAGAAGTTATTTTTTCTACAAAAAATCATAGAGATGTTTATAAAGTTAAATCCTAGGTTCTTGAGGGTTCTAGATTATATATCCAACCATTGATGCCAAAATTTAACACTTTATCCTCTACCATTAAGTTTATTCCCTTCTAGGTACAACTCAAATCCCTTCCTCTTGAATATAGGGAACTAGAAATAGTTGAGATCTTAGCTAATAAAATGGGAATTTTCTTAAAACATGATTTTACCTTTTTCAATAATCTTGGGTGTCCAATAAAATTCTATATCCTATTAGATGTTGTAAAAGAATTCCCCATAGCTATACAAATAAAATCAAAAAATGGATTTTGGGTTCAAAGCATCTTTTTAGAAACCCTAGAGAGTGTATGTATAGCTTGTCATCTTCTAGGGCATTTTAGTAAGGATTGTCTGAATGTGAATAGTGTTATTGATAAAGAGGATCAAATGTTGCAAACACAAGCTGATGATCAACCATTAGAATCTCACTCTAAGCAGTGTGATAACATATTATTGTCAAACCCTACTCAACAAGATATCAAACAAGGTGTCACAAGCGTGCATATTAAAAAACTCAAGATCATAGTTTATTCTTAAAATTCCATGGTCAACTTGTTGACAAAGACCAATCACTATATACTAAATTTTTTTCCCATAAATGAAACAGAAATCTCTCAATCACTATATTAAAGTCTTGGTTGAGATCATTATCTCCAGTACTTGTGATTTTCAATCAATTTCCCTTACTCGTATCTCCTTCATTACCACATCTATCTATGAATCAATTGGGAGAAATTATCAATTCACTTATATGGAGCACTAAACATATAGAACTCATGCAAGGTAATCAAAAAAATGTCTAATGATTTATTGGGGGTGAAAGAAGGCTTGTTAGAAAAGAAAGACACATTTACTGAATTTGATCTATGTTTACTTCTCTTTTGTGCTATTTGTCCTTGATGTTAAAACTAATTGATTATGGCATTGGAATATTCAATGATTATCTTGTGGTTTATATTGGATCTAACATTTTTCAGTCTTTAGGAAATCTCATGCAAGCATCTACATGTTTCTCATTCATATGGTCATATGTTGAATGCAGTTGTTTTATGTTATTGGTGTCATTCTTTTTACACACTAATGGCAGCTATAGGTTTGATGCATGATATTCTTCTCAGAGGAAATTCTCTAACATTTGCACTTTGATGATTTATATGATGGCATTCATAAATAAGAGACAATGGTTATAATCAAGCTCTTTACAAGTTACATGGTCTACATTTTTTAATATTTTCTAAGTTTTGGCTAGGCATACTATATTTCAATTGTTATATTGTTTTTTTTGTCGGCCGCTTCTATTAGTGTTTAAAATACAATCCATTTAAATTGTTGTTGGTGGTCACTTATATCAGGCCTCACTTCATTTTTCACCAAGTATTAAATATTTCACTGGGCATACCATGTTGTTATCGGGCTTATTATTGATTTCCATCATGTGTTCTTTATAAAGCATATTGTGCATATCATATGCATTGAGCTTTCTAATAATGTTTCGGCCTCATTACATTTACTAGGAAGTTGACTTAGAAAGTCGACAACTATCATTTGGATATTGTTAACAATGATTGTTGGTAGACTTAAATCCATCATTATGTTTGGTTAATGATGGATCGGACTCTAGATGTTATCAATTGTGAAAAGGTTTTGAAAGTCACAGTGAACAAGAGGTAAGAAGATAAAATAGGGAAAAGACATTTCAATGTATGAGCTGAACCCTAGCCATCGCCATGAATTTTCTCTTCTCAGCTATAGACATACTAAGAGGATAGTGTTTGTTGGAAGCTCAAGGCTGAGTTTGTGTAGACCAAAGTGACAAAGCATAATTGGAAAGTGGAGAGGTAGAGTTTGACTCTAGAAGTTTTTAGAAAGGCAATTATGAGTGGATTCATGTGGTATGAGTTTGATTTCCTGTCTCCATAAACAGGTATGGAATTATTTTGTTCATAATTTTAATGATCATTAAAGAAACAATTTACAAATGATTAGTGGTTCGAAGAAAATTTTTTTGTAACTAAAATAGTTAATTCTTTTTATTAAAGGGATCTGGAACTTATGTTTAAGAGCAAGGGATTAGTTATCAATTTTCATCTTTTCTAAGGGGTTATTTTGAAATCCTAATGGCATTTGATGTATGGCATCTAGGGTTGATTGGAAACCCTAATGGTATTCATTGGTTTGAGAAACAGTTATGAGAAAGTTAGTTGGATAACAATTTGACATTGTTTATGTGCATTTATATATTCAAAGGCCTTCAAACCTAAGAGAGAGAGAGGAAAAGATATAGTTTGAACAGAGTAGTGTTTCTCATTGTGATATCATTCTGTAAAGAAGAGAAGAGGGTTTATTACTATGAAATCATTTTGTATTCAAAAAGAGAAAAGAGGGTTCATATTGTATGTCTCTAGTTGTATTACAAAGATTATTTTTGAGTTTTTCAGTGAGAGTATTTGCATTGTCATAAGAAAATACATTTTTTAGTTGGGCATTATTGAAAAATCATTTTGTATCCTATTGTGATTTTGTTACTGCAGACAATCGTTGCAATTATAAGGTCCTAATAGGTTGCAATACTATTAGTTTTTGATGAAGTTGGTGCTTCTAATTTGAAGTGGGTGCTTCAGGAGTTGGTGCTCCACATTATCTTTGAGTTGGTGCTCAGAAAGTATTGTAGAAGTTTTTGAAATTAAGCCTACAAGGCATTTTGGAGTGGCTTTTCTTCCCTGAAAGGGTTTTCCACTTGACAAAATTTTGTGTCTCTCTTTTGTGTGGTTTGTGCTTATCATTTTCATTCTATCATTTGTCAAATTTAGTTTGTCAATTCTCTTATACTTACAATGTTCAAGTTGGTCATTTAAATCAAGTTGTGAAAAGTTGATGCAAAAGATATATGTATTTTATGTTCAATTCTTAAATGGTTCAAAGTTTGTTAATTGAAATCTACAAAGAACTTCATTTGTGAATGTTCATAAATTGTCAAATAAAAGTTGCATATAGTTCATTCAAATCTATCATTGTATCAAAAGCTTAAAAGTTTTAAATTGTGCATTCAAGTTTTAAAATTACTTCACTCTGATTCACCCCCCCCCTCTCAGAGTGAATCCACTTCCAACAAGTGGTATCAGAGTGTAGGGTCCTGCATTAGGTTTCATACCTAGGATTGATTCTAGTCTTGTAAGTCAATATGTCACAAGTTTGAGAAGGTATTATGTTTGTTTGTACAATCTATATGTTTTGTGAAAACATATCTATTTTTTATTAATGTTGATGTAAAAATTTAGATCCTTGCATAAACCTAACCATATTAAGTTCAATCAATCTCTTATTAAGAGGAGTGCTATGGGTAAGTACAAAAGAAGAAGAAATCAGAAGAAAAACACTAGTGTCAAGTCTAGTGATGTTTTATCTCAAGAATTACCCCTACCAGTTGATGATAAGAATGATCCTATAGTTGGAGAAGAAGATCACTCGGTAAGTGACTTTGAACAAGAATTTGGTGAAAAAGAGTGTGAAGGTGAGGATTTTGAAGTTTATTTGGAAGGGGAACTATTTGTTTCCTTAGATGAGCTTAAAAGGCTTAAACTAGAAAATCAGGAACTTAAGGTACAACTTCAAAAGAGTAATGATACTAATAAAGCATTAAATCAAAACTATGTTAAATTCGAAAAGATTATTGAATTTATGAAAGCCCAAATGGTTGATAAGAAAAAGACTAAAGAAGGATTGGAAGCCAAATTAAAAGACAAGGATGAATTGTGTACTAAACTAGAAAATGAGATTGTCTCTTTAAAGAAATGTTCAGATAATGATTCCTTGTTAAAATAACTAACTCTTAAAAATGATATGATTATTAGTCAGAAAATTGAAATTGAAGAATGTAAGAGGATAGAAAATGTCGTAAGATCTGATTTCGAGGTAAAAAATATTAAGTGTCTAAAACTTGAAGGAGAAGTAGTTACATTAAGCAAAGATCTTGAAAGTGTCAAGGATCAATTAGATAAAAATAAAAAAATTTATTATAGTACTAATATATTGAATGAGATGATTGGTAGAAAAAAGAATTCTAAAGATCCTACAGGAGTGGGATATGAGATTGGACAAAGCTCTGTAGAAAAATCTAAACAGGAGACAGTGTTTGCTACTATAGATGGAAAGAATTTTACAGCCAAGCAAACACCAAGAATGAAAGTTGATCTTGGTCACCATATTGTTGCTGCTCAAACAAAAGATAAGTGGTTTGATGAAAGGAAAAAAAATACCATCAAGACCTTCATTTATCAGGTATAATCACTCTCAATTTCATGGCTATTGCTATCATTGTTATGCTTATGTCATAGAGTAAGAAATTGTAGGAGATATGGAAGATATGATCATAGAAGTTTTGGAATGTCAAGAAAGAATGTTTTCTTTATTCCTCAAATTGATTATAACATCACATGCTTTAAATGTCATAAAATTGGGCATAAGGAACAACAATGTAGGAGTAAGTTGAAGGCATCATTTAAAAATAATGATATAGATGCATTGATCAAGAAAAAGAAAGGACCCATACAAGTTTGGAGGAGAAAACAAGACCAAGGTAATGAATCTCAAAGAATCTAGAGAAAAAAGCAAGAAAATGAGAAGGAAAGACTAAGTTTTGTGCATGATGCACAAGGATCTTCTCTTAGCATTTAATGGCTATTTGGTTTAGGGGGAGCTTTCCATGAATATTCTACTTTGGCTTGGCATTTTTGGCATTAATTCTATGATATTGTGATACATGATTGTATATTCACATGTATTCTTGACTCTCTAACAACATTTCAATTAGTGTTACAATGATGTCTCATTTAGATGGTATGCATTATATTCTTCAGTGATTTGTAGTGTTCAGGATTATGTCAGTGTTACAGTGGTTTTTTGTAGTGATTCTTTGTCCTTTAACAGTATTATTTGTATTGATTTAGGGAGTTGATAGTGTTTTGAGCATTTTTTATGCATTGCAGTGACTTATTTTCAATACAATTGTTGATGTCAGTGAGAGCTATTAGAGTGTTGGTTTATACTTGGTTGGCTCAATTGGTTCAGTTATCTTGCTTTTTGTGCTAACAGTGGTTTCTTGAAGCTAATAGTTGTTTGGACAAAAATTGCTCTTATTTGTCAACATTAGAGTAACTACGTTGGTGACATATCAATCTAGTGTGCCTTTAAAAGTGTGGTACTATAAGTGTTGTTGGCAATAGTCATTAGCAATTCTTAATATTGGACAAGTATATTCTGCTTCTTTGCAAATGTTTTTCATAGTGATGAGATGTTTATTCCTCTTAGATTGAGAGTAACTATGCTTTGTGTACTTTGATTGCTCTCCTTTGATTGTTTGTGGTTACTAGGTTGTCATTGGAATAGTGGTTATTAGATGCTATTGTTTACTTGGAAAGAGGTACATGATCTTGCTACAATCATACAATGACAATGATATATCAAGAGTCATTATTTTTATGCTTTAGATTCTTTGCCGTAGTTGACTTGATATCTTGTTGACAATCTTGATGATAGTACTCTTGAGATAGTGTACAATGTTTTTTGGTATACTTCAAGGAGTAAATGTGTGGTGGTATCTTACTTATGCCAACTAATTAGTGTATTGTAGCATGGTCTTCTCTATCAAAACTATAAATGTGAATTTTTGGTGAATAGCGTAGTACGTTGCTTTGACCTTGACTCATCATTGCAACCTATAATGTGTTTTCATGATGTTTAATTGATTATGTGTTCATGATAACAATACTTAAGGATAATGAGAGTAGATGAGTTCTTTTTTAGCCAAAGAGATTTGGCCATTGACAAGTGTTTTGACACAGGGGAGATAACGGATTCACAATGAAATCATGAAATCGGTGCTATGATTTTGTATATAGCTTCCATCTTGTACATCGGTCTTGGTGATTTGGTGATTTGATACAATTACATTTTCATATTTTCACCCTCAGGCTCAATCAAGCAAGGAAAATTGTGTTTAACAGGTTTGAGAAGGCCAAATGGAGCATTCGGCCTAGGGAAAAAGTCATGAATTTGATGCTAGGTCACTGGGAACTCAGTGAAGAAGCCTGCCTTGTTCAGGTTCGACATGAAAATATTCTAAGGAGAGAGTCGCCAAGACCCTAGGAATGTCACGGTGAGTGGGATTCACCTACAGGTCCCTATCAGTAAGACATCGATCATCGTCCCGACGACAAAAGGATATTCATTTTGGCGGAAGTTCTTTTCTTTGGAGAGAAGTCTCAGTGAATGCATCGGGTCTCGCCGACAAAGCAAAGCAAGATCCCTTTGGCATATGTGTGCGGGTTTCAGTAGGAGGTCTTACCGATCAGAAGAGGTCTCTCCGAAGTTAGGCGGTGTCAGCAAAGCAAGCGAGCTTTGCCAAAGGGTCTCGCCGAAGTCACAAGGTCTCCTCGACTCTAAAGGCTCTCGGCATAAGGATTGAGTTCTACAAGATGTCTCGATGACACAGGATGTTTTGGTGACAAG
>VDFB02105785.1:109973478-109986753 GCA_007258455.2 Sequoia sempervirens
ATCATCCTTAGAAAACACATCCTCTTTCTGTTAGCGGTATTGAAGAGCATCACTTTGCCTGTTTACTTCGGCTCCTTATCTTTTGACTTATCTTATTTTGCACCCATCTCAAGAATATCTTGATGATATCCCAAAATAGAGTATTTGTATAAACAGGAATGGGGTACGATCATTATCTTTGTCTATTGTGCTTGATGGACGCTCTTGTAAAACAATCCTGGCGTATCACTTGCTTTTACAGTGCCAAAGAGGTCTAGGGAAACTTGTTGGATCAAGTTACAGGATAGGTTTACTTTTTCAAAGGTTTTGGTCCCAGATGTTCCAAACTTCAAACAATTCCTAGCAAGGTTTTGTATGTCGTGTGAACAAGAATACTCCTATCTGATTGTCGAGTCAAAGTCCATCACACTGGGTACAACGCCATCCTGGTTTTCTATACCTTGATGCATCGTACCACGTGTGTTATCAAACATAAGAAAATTTGGCCCTTTGAAAATCCCAATTCCTCGGCAAGTAATCATCATCATCATTGTCATCATCATTTGCATGTGTCATCTTGTGTCTTGTTGAAATGATTTCTTCTTTTCTTACTAATCACGCTAACAAGGTACTATGATAGTTGATCATCATCACCATCATCGCCATCGATCCTGCATCCACAAATCATTAGCATATTGCATAAGCATATCATATAGGAAATGTACACATTGCATTTTAATCATCATATAAACAGGTCGTCATGAACATTCTTCATAAATAGGTGCATCCATGTCATGGCATTTTACCCATTACATTGCATCTCAGGGCATTATATCAATCATAGCATAAACATTCATTTGCATTTCACAACCATTTCATATTACCATCTAAATCATCACATAGCATCTACAAAAGCATCCCATCATCATTTTTTGCATAATCATAAACAATAGGTATATAAGCATTTAATTCATTAGGCATACATACTTGCATAACATAAATGGCATCATCTCATCACATTACGTTCACATTACGCATCAGCATATCACTTTGCATTAACATATCATTGAATCACATACATCATCATTTAGGATAATAACATTTGTTATTCTAAGCATCTCGTAACACCATTTCATTAGCATCATATCACATCCATCCATAAATCATCTCATATATAAGAATTTTCTACACATCATTGCATATACCATAAATCATATCATTTCACATATTGCATTGGCATAAAATAAACCATCATATAGTTAACATCATTACACATCATATCATAGGTTAGCATAATATAGATCTGTTAGTCATAATCATTGCATAAACATCATTAGAAATAAATGCATCCATAAAACATCATTTCAAAGAATATAGAAATAAACCATCCATGCATAAATAAAAGAACACAGTGCATCACATCAAAATCGGCTCATATATATCATATCATCAATGTCATTGTCATAGTACAAAGAATAAAATCGGATCACTGTACATATGTTTCAATTAGTAGAAAATGCCCATTGGGCTGTCAAAAATGAGCCCATAAGGTACAAAAAGTGTGTATCATCTGGATCACGCTCGATTTCCGTGAATGCTGCCCTCACCCCTGTCACTGTGACCCTCTGGTGGTCTCTGGCTGGCCTGCTCTGAGTACTTGGGGACCCAATCTTCTCTAGGTACAGTGTCATGGTAAGTCTGACGGTAGTACTCTATCTCTTGGATAGCATCCCTGTAAGATCGCATCAGCACTGTACCCTGAGATGAGGAGGCTGTCATACTCTCAATCTGCTGCCTGCGGCCTAGCTTTGTAGCTGCCTGTAGCTCTGCAGCCTGTCTCTGCTGCACAGCTTGATCCCTCTCTGCTCTGAGCTGCTCTCTCTCAACCCTCGCCTAGTCTCTCTCTACTGTCACCGCTTGAACCTAGGCATGCAACTATAAAATCAAGGCATCCCATGCGTCTGCCTGCCCTGCTGGCTGTACCCGTGCCTACACGTGAACCTAATCCTCACCCTCGGCTCGTGGTGGTGGGACTGACGGATCTTGCTGCTGATCCTACATGTGGACATCCCCATGACCTGGTGGGACTGGGGGCACTAATAGTGGATCCTGTCGAATCTTGACCCTCGGTCCTCGTCCTCGTCCTCGTCCTCTCCCCCTGCCTCTGACCCTATGCACCTCTGGATCCTCACCTGGAATGGTCAACCAAAGAGGAGGTCTGAACCAATCTCTGTAGGCCTGTGTGGTCCCTGGGTCTGCCAAGCCCTGATCATAAGCCCACGATCGGGCTACTAGCTGTCAAAAACTGACAACTGCCTTCGCGGTAGGAATGCCAGGCCCCTAGGCTATCTGTGTCATGTTGCGTGTAAAGACAGCTACATAACCATCATCGGGCCGATCCTGTGGCTCTCCAAACTGATGTTGTATGCGCCCGGGCAGGTATCTCTCAATCATCGTGTGCTCCCGGCCTTGCATGTATCGATCCTAGCGACAGTAGAAGAGCTAAGCAACATCGTCGGCCCATCCAGGCCAACCAAGGTATGGACGCCAAGTAGACACAAGCATCTCATCTAGGACCTGCCTCCAGTAGGGGATCCCATGCTCGCCAATGTGTGTGAAGGACACACCACCTCTGTATAGTGTCACAAGGGAATCCTCTGCCCCCATCAAAACTGGAACGACCCGTGGACATAGCATAGAGATGTGCTCCCACGCCTAGACATGAAGAAGAGTCACTTCGGCCCCCAGCGCTCTGCCGTCCACATATACGTACTCATGTAGGTCCCTGTAGAGCGAAGCTAGAAGGACGGGTCCCCATGCAAACCGAACTGGCCTGTCTCAGACCATCCTCTCCCAGCAGTATCCCCAACCTGGACTGAAATATCACCCTCGTCGGTCTGGGGCAACAAGACCTGAAATGATCGCTGCAACTGCCCAGCGGAAGGGAGGTGCTATAATTTTGTATCTCTCCAGCTCGATCTGACCCTTGCAATAGATAATGTCTCGTGTAGTGAGGACTCTGATGCAGTGCTTGCGTCCCTCCATGTCATAGATCACCTGTCGACCATGAATGGGCAATCGTAGAATGCGCCAAACGTCCTCTAGGGTGGCAATCACCTCGCTAGTGGGAAGATGAAACAACGATGTCTCGTTGTGCCACCTCTCAGCCAGCGCTGATAGCATCCCTAGGTGTGTGCGCACGGGCGATGCGTACGCAATGTGCCATAAGCCGACAACTCCCAGTCGGTCATGGTCTCTGTTGCTCAAGTCTCGTAGGACACTCGCCAGGTCCTGCAACCAGTGCTACCGAGAGTAGAGCTCCCTCGGTCCATCCTGCATCAAGGAAAGTCACCGTGTTAAAACTTTTGAAAAAATCCTGGCCTAACGCTCCAAGCTCGCCTCTAGCGATGCAGTTTGTGATGGCGTCGCAGTTTGAGTTTCCTCAAACTCCAACGCTGGACCCCTAAATTGAGCCAAATAGAGCCGTCGTGGTGCACTTTATCCCCAGCATCCCAATTTTCATGAAAAGGGCACCGCCGCAGAGCACTTTTCCCAAACTGGCCCGTTGAGCCCGAGCCTAGCGGCAGAGTTTCTAAACTCCAAATTGCACTGCTGCGGCACAAAACGACAATTAGCAGTGTAGTTCAAATGCCGAGTAGTGCTATAATAGTGTCGTTGGAGGCAAGCTCATCCTTTAAAGGGATAATTAATGTGTTAAATGAAAAAAATTAAGCTTAGGTAAGGGTCACATACTTGTGCCCCGATGCCAGGTGGCCGCTGGTATGTCCGGACTCGATCACTGATGTGTAGGGGAAGTTGTCGTTGCGCCATATCGTTGGAGGGTCAGAGCTTGAATCTCAAGGTTTGCCAGCGGAGGTGTGTGAAAATGACTTGAAAGTGACCCCTTGGGCCCCTTTTAAGCCTCAAAATTAGGGTTTTTTAACCCTAAATGGCTGTCTTGCTAGGGTTTTGGACCCCCGAACTTGTTTTTGTCTGTTTAAGGCTTTTTTTTCATCGTTTTATTGTGATTAGACACATTTTTAGCCTCCTGGACCCCTTTCGGACTTGTCGGGTACTTGGTCACTTTTTTTTCGCGAGATCACCCAAAAAATTAAAAAAATTTGTCTGATCTCTCGAGGGGGCATTATAGTGGCATGTTTTCTTTTGCCATGCAACAGTGGGGCAAGTTTTAAATATCAAAATTTTTTGGCTTTGATCGAGATCGGTTATTCTTTGAACCAACGCAACGAGTGCATTGCTTCAAAGAGGGGCAAAATGTAGACACATAAAATATACTGATTGACATCGTGCATTCGATCCTCGACTTACTAACATCGCTTTCCTAAATCATCCCTCTAAACCATTTAATCAAATTCCCATCCGACAATTCATCGATATTCGCCTCTTTAATTAAATAAATCATTTCATCTAATTAAGTCATCTCTTGTTAATTAAATCAATCCATCTGATCTAATTATCCCTATTTAATTAAATAATCAATTTATTTGATTAAATCTCTAAAGTCTATCCATTAAATTAAATAAATTAAAACCTTATTTGATTTAATCTAACACCATCCCTTTTAATTAAATAAATCAAAATCCTTATTTAATTAGCCTCTTATCATATTCCTCTCTTATTTGATTTAAATAAATCCATAAATCTAAGTCAAATAAGTCACATCATCTAATCTCCTGTTAAATTAATTAACCCTTGATTAATTTAACCTCATCTCATGTCACATCCTCTAGATAATGCAAGTTGCACATGAAAATAGATTTAATTCATTTATTAAATCTCTATTGTCCTCACAAGGCATCTTTTGGAATATTCTCTCAATTTAAATTCAAAATTTCCAAGTCAACATGTACATCCAACAAGGCATTTAAAATCTCTTACACATCCTTTGCCTTGAGCCAAGTGACATTTATTGCATTTTCCCTTACCTCTTGCATGTCATTTCAATAAATTTGAATTTCAAATATTGGCATTTATTGGCACAAACCCCAAATCTTGCACATCCATCATCCATTCATAGCTTGGCAAGTGGCATCATATCATTGGATGAATGTTAGTCCCACATTGCTCAAATTTGGGCATTCATCCATCTTGAAATCCTATAAATGAAGAGCTTCTCTCCTCATTTCATCATCCACAATCCAAGCAAAGTTACCATGCTCAAATATCTTTTGAATTCCATCTATCATCATTGAGTCATAGCTAGGTTTTGCATATTTTTGGCTTGGAGTCTCATCTTTTCACCAAAGTGGATCAACATCATCTTTAACATTCAAAGCTTGCATCATAGGAATTGGGAAAGGGCCAATTTTCACATCAAATTGGCACCAATTCCCCCATGGGATCATGTGTTTGCTATTTAAATTAGGATTTAATCTAGTTTTGTCATTTGCATTGTGTTTTTCACTATTTTCTTTCCTATTTTGAATTTGTAAATAGATTTCATGGGGAATCCTTGTTTTAGCTTGCAAATTTGTGTTTAACTTGTTTACTTATGTTGTTTTGCAGGTACTAGGAAAAGGGTTCGCACATAAGGAAATGAAGTAATACAAGTTGGTATTTAGTCTACATTTGGAATGAATGGATCAAGTATTAGTTGATGTTGTGCCATTGGAGGCAAGCAATGCAATTTGTGGTAGTTGTTATCTATACACGAGGGATGATATTTAATTTAGGCACAACAATTAATATTAGCTTAAGTTAAATGGTAATAGTTTCTTTATAAATTCTTATGTTAGTAGATCAATGATGATAATTGTTAGCACTTCATAAATTAATCAATGCTTATGGTAGGCTTGATTCCTCAATAAAAGAGGGGTTGTATGTGAATGAATAGGCTATTGTTGGGACTATAGTAGAGCTTCAAATTGATGCATAACAATGAGCTAAGGGGCAACTGATTTGACAATTTTCATGACTATCATATAAGAGTAAAGATATACATTTTGTGAAATAAGTTAAGCATGAGGTGAAGTTGATACCTTCAAGGGGAAGAGTGCCATGGTCAATTTATTTTTGGTTGGAGGATGAGTTGGCTCATGCTTTTATTGTTAGGTCATGCCACAAGTAGTCTTATTGGATTTATGAGGATAATAATTCCTCATTCTTAATTACATCGAAGGCATTCCCTCTATGAATGAGGAAACCCATAAAAACATATCAATGACTATCTTGAGTCTGTATCAAAGTAAGACAATTAAACGAACCTTAGTCATTCATCATTTTTCACCATTTTTTTGGTTGTTTTTTGCCATTTTTTTGTTGCTTTCCCCATCGCTATTGGTTTCCACTCCTCCAAACTCTTCCTCATTGGTATTGACCTTTCACTTCTCTAATTTGGCAAGTTGTAACCTGAAAATAAGGTTTTGACGAGGGTTTTAGAGTATGTTTTTAAAATAAAAATTACGGCCAAGATCCTAATAATGGGCACATTTAGGTTTTAACATTACAACATCCTTTACCCTATGTAGTTAAGTATATATTAGCATAATTATATATAATGTATATTTTATATAATAAAAAATAAACTATCATTTGTACTTATAGGAGTTTCAAGGGATACGTCAATAGGAAATTAAAGGTAATGTTTAAATGTATTTTAATATTGCATAATTAGTTATATAACAATATAAATTTATACACATTTTGATTTAAAATATGAATTTTGATTTGTACAAATAATTATTGTATCATATAATTAGATATAATGTTATTCAACAAATTTTCAGATGTTATTCAATAATTTTTCAATTTCTATTCCTATAAAGATATTTCAACCATTATAAATAAACCCAAAGCATTAAAAAATATTTATATACAATTTCCACCATTATAAAGTTCATTAAGAAACTAAACAAACATTTTTTAATTTAAAATCCTCACAATAATCCAATTTCACAAAATAATTACGCCGAGAGGTGTATTACAATGGCATCCATCAAAAAGCAAAATTCAATGTAAGGAAAAACTCTTTAGTTTGAATTTGACGTTCAAATGACATGTAACTAGCATAACTACATTCATTGTATGTAGACATTTTTTCAAGTAGATTTAAAGCAGATTTAAAAATGGTTTTAAATCGATTTGATATCTTATTCACTCTAAAATACTTATTTTTTATATCATAATCAATTTTATAATGATTTCATTTTTATTATTATTAATAATAACATTTAATATTAATAATTATAATTAATTTAATTATAGTTACCCTTCTTGAGGCACTTATTTTCATCATTTTTTTCTCATTGCAATAGTATTTCATCATTCGTATTATAATTATAAAGATAGAGTTACGTTAAGAGGTGTATTACGCAAGTGGTGGTAATGTTGATTTTTTAGATTTTAAAATCAATTTAATTAAAAAAATAAATTAAAACTAAATACTTAGTCTCATTTAATAATTTTTTAAGTTTTAAGGGTGAACATTTATTTATAGTAGTAACACAAATATATTTTTTATAATTATACCAAATTTCAATGTATTTATTTGTAATTTTTTTTGTTTATTTTTCAATAGTTTTTAGTTTTTTTGCTTTATTTTTAAAGCAGTTTTATTCACAAATTCATGAAGACCTCTATTAAAATAAATTAAAACTAAATACTTACTGTCATGTAATAAATTTTTAAGTTTTTAGAGTGAACATTTATTTATAGTAGTAACACCAATATATTTTTTATAATTGTAAGAAATTTCAATGTATTTATTTTTAATTTATTTTGTTTATTTTTCAATAGTTTTTTAGTTTTTTTGCTTTGTTTTTAAAGCAGTTTTAAATCTATTTTATTCGCAACTTTCTTTAGATGTTCATCTTTGAATTCATGAAGACCTCTATTAAAAGAGGTTGTTGAATCATAACCTTTTCAAAACTTCACGGGTTTGGCTTTATTCTCTTGGAGTTGGATTTCTCGTAGGTTTGGCTTTACATTTTTTGGATTCATTTGAATTTAGCTATCACAAATTTGGCTTTAATCTTGTTGAAACCAATAGCGGTTTTTATAATCTGTTGTTGAGTAAAACAAAACAAAGTTAGAAGGAGTCGTAAGGTTTATTGCTTTTTATTTGTGGTTGTTTTATTATTGAGTGGGATGGAAAGTCTCCCAAGTTAAGTCTGTTGGACTTGCTAGGGCTCATTTGGTTTGGAACTTGACATGGTTACATTTTCTTAATACGCGCTAGAATCAAAACTAGGGTTTGGTTACCTTATCTTGTATCTTTGTGAAGAAAATACATAAATTTAATATTTGATCTTATCTTAATTGACAATTGTATCACATTTGTTTAAAGAATAAATTAGACATATTTATTGAAAATCAAATTATAATTACATCAGTCAATTCAAATTTCACGGGGAATTCATAAGACAACTAAGCATCTTTGCGTTTAACTTCTAATGTGCTATTGAGTCTTTTTTGGCTTTATTTCACTATTGAGTCTTTCTGCCTTATTTATTTTGCTCATATATTATTTGATTGATTAAAACAGTAATAGCATATGGGCACTATTGTTTTGAATAAGTTGATAAAAATAGGCACCTTGGGAAAAGATAACTCTCGACATATTTTATATATATTAATATTTAATATATGTATACTAGTTTAATAACATAAAAATATTTTCATAGAGAGTGACTCATAGTAAAACTTTCTTTATAAAAGGCTGATAGTCTAGAAGGTAAACTGCTAGAAGCATTGGAATTGAAATAAAAGTGATATTTTTACTTAAAAAACATCTCATTTGATATCAATGTAGTTAAGAAAAATTAAGTTAGAATTAGAGTCATGTTTAGGATTAGAATTAGTGTTAGTGAGGGTAAGAATTAGTGTTAGTGATATAATTAGTGTGTGTTAGAATTAAAGTTAGGGGTAGGCTTAGAATTATTGTTAGTGTCAAAATTAGTGTTAGTATTAATATTAGTGTTATTATTATATTTTTATTTACAATTAGTGCTAGTTATAGGGTTAGGTTTACGATTAGGGCTTGAGTTTTAATTGGACTTAGAATTAGGGTTAGGGTTAGAACTAGTGTTAGTGTTATAGCTAGGATTAGAATTAGAATTACAATTGGTGTAATATTATATAATTTTAATAAAGTTAACTTATTGTTATATATGCTAGAGTTAGAATTAGTGTTAAAATTAGGATCAATGTTGGTGTTGGAATTAAGATTAGTATTGGTGTTATAATTAGTGTTAGAACTAGTATTAAAATTAGTGTTAGTGTTAGAATTAGAAGTAGAACAAGAGTTATATATATATATAAAGTTAATTTAAGGTTATAATTGATATTGTTGAAATTAGGGTTAGTGTTAGAATTAATAATGTTTCTAGTAATTTACTATATAATTTACTTATATAATATTAATAATTTTTTTGTATAATTTTTTTTTTTTTTTTAATAAAAGGGGTAAAAACTTTGTTGAATAACAGAAACTAGCATTACAACCAAGTCAAGGGTAGAAGCCCGAAAAGAGCAAAGACATAAACAAAACCAAAAACCAACTCATTCAACACCCCCACTGTCCTCTGCGAGAACCCTCTCCAAATCTGGCCTAAGCTCCTGAGGGATCTAAGCCCAATCATCAATCTTCCAATCCTCTAAACGCTCTAAAGCCCACTTGGCCAGACAATCAGCAGTCCCGTTCCATTCACGTAGACTATGGACAAAGGACACCCTTTCCATAAGATTACCAATCTGCAAAATCTGTTGCACCAGAACTGCCAACTGCCAATTCACATCCGACGTCCTCCCTTGATTGAGTAAATTAATCAGAACCTGTGAATCAGATTCACAAATAACCCTACGCCACCCCAATTTATAGGCCTTCTCCAAGGCATAAAGAATCGCCCATCCCTCCATAAGGTTGATAGTTTGCATCCCCTTATGAATGGAAAAGAGGAAAACCACTGAGCCAAAAGAATTCCTGCCTACCCCACCAACTCCAACGGGCCAAGATTTCCCCTAGAAGAACCATCAGTATTAACCTTCAAGGTTCCCACAGGGGGAGGAAACAAATTCCCCTACCGCCAGACACGCTGCCTCACCCGCCTACCTTTTTGGCCACAAGACACAATAGGGGTTAACCCCTGGATGCCCAACCAGGCCACCAACTCCGCATCTTTCTTCTCTAGCGGTAGCTCCACATCCCCGTTGGATTGAATAGTCTCCTAAATCATCCCAGGAACTCTAAACCACACCTGTTGAACCTGCAACAATTCCCCTCTGAAAATCCTCCTATTCCTTTCTAGCCAAATCTACCACAACAAGAAAATAGGTCCCGCCTGCCAAGCATCCTGCAAAAAAGAGGCCTTCGAGGGAGGTATGCCCAAGCTAGACCAAAAATCCACTAAGGAGGAAGCATGAACACAAGGATTGTTCCAAACATTCCACCAAGAATGCTAGAGCTGCAAGGCAAAAGGACACCGAAAGAAAAGATGTGAAGAGGCCTCTTCACCTTTCCCACACAACACACACTTAGACGAGCCCTGAAACCCACGCTTCTAGATATTATCCCAAGTCAAACACTTGTTCCAAGCCAAAATCCAGGCAAAGCAGTTACACTTCAGCCAAGAAAACTTATTCCAAACCTTCTTCCACCAAGGAACTTCCTCCCCCACAAACCTTTGAGAAAACAACCTCTGATAACCCGATGCAGTCGTGTAGTGACCCTTTGGATTAGGAGACCAAGCAAGGATATCCCTGTCCCTGAGGGGATTGCACCGTCTGCCCAAGAGAATATTATGCAGAACCCTACATTCCTCCACCAAACCAATCACCGGCCACTCCTTAGGAGTCTTCCACCTAGCACCCATAAGCTGACCCTGAAGAGAAAGCACCTTAAAATCACTTACCCTCATCCAACCAGCATCACTGAAACTCCTACTCAGGGCCACCAAGTCAGGGAACTGAGTGAGGATGGGAGGATGACCATCCCAAGAGTCATACCAAAACTGAACCTCCGTCCCACTCCTTCAAATCCAAAATAAGCCCTCCTTGACAAGCGCAGCTCCCTTCTTGAGAGTAGCCCAAATAGCCAAATCCTTACCCAACAAGGGGTAGCAAGGGATATCTTCCCCAGGAATACCCTGAAAGTACTTATAGGAAAGGGTCCTAGCCCAAATCCTATCCTTCTCTGTGCACCATCTCCAATAAAGCTTTGCCGCCAACACCATCCCTGCTAGTGAGGAATGCCTCAACCCCAAACCACCAAGCTGCTTAGGACAACAAACTATATCCCATCTACCCAGACTCCACTTGGAAGACATCAAACTGCCAGCCCATAAAAATTGTCTTGCCAAAGAGTCCAATTCCATAACAAAGCCTTTCGGAGCCACCTGAAGCATACATCGATAAGTAGGAAAAGCTTGGACCACATACTTCAACAACTGAACCCACCCAGCAAAGGACAACCATCGGTTGGTCCAATGAGTAACTTTCAAATGAAATTTATCCAAGATAGGTAGCCACGACTCCTTCGTTAATCTGCCCACCACGACAGGAACCCCAAGGTAAGACAGAGGAAGAGTCCCAATCTGAAAATGTAGAAGCTGCGCAATTCTCCTCTGGATAAGATCTAGAGTATTAAAGAAATAGATGGAAGAATTGTCCTCATTAATTGATTGACCTGAAGCCTCAAGATACATATCCAACACCCTACGAATATTTGTTGCCTCCCGAATAGTGGCCACACCCATCAAGGTAGTATCATCCACAAAACTGCAAGTGGGATTGAGGGGGTAAATCACCTCCCCACTACCACCCCTAAATAAGGCCCAGCTCCACCTGACATCTTAGAAGGCGTCCCAATCCGTCCACCAGTAGAATAAATAGGTAAAGGGAAAGAGGGTCACCTTGCCTTATCCCGCGAGAGGCTTCAAACAACTTAGAATGCTCCCCATTAGTTAAAATAGAAAAAGAAACCGACGTGATGCAACTCATGACCCATTGAATCCAATCATCTCCAAATCCAAAAGTAGCCAGGACCTTTTGAAGAAAAGACCATCGGACTCTGTCATATGCCTTTGCCATATCCAACTTGATAAACATAGCCTTTTCTCTAGAAATAGCCATAGAATGGATGGTCTTAGTAGCTATAACAATACCATCCAAAATCTGTCTACCCTCCGCAAAACCACTTTGCTCCTCAGAAATGAGTAACTGCAACCACTTCTTCAACCTATTAGCAATTAGCTTCGAAATAATCTTATACACCACATTGCAAAGGGATATAGGCCGAAATTGGATCAGCCTATCTGCCCCATCACAATTGGGAATAAGCACCAGAAAGGTGGAATACATGGCCTTTGACATTTGCTTATTTCATTGCAACTCTTTGACCACATCTAATAAATCAAGTTTGATGATCTCCCAAAACTTGGAAGAATTCAATCAGGAAACCATCAGGGCCAGGGGCTTTTCCTTTCTTTATCTGAAACACCGTCCCCTCCAACTCTTCAAGAGTGATCTCACCCATAAGATCCTCCCTCATCTCCCTAGACACTAGATGAGGGATGCACGAGAGGACTTGAGCTTTCTCCACCGAGTTCCCCTGCAAATCCTCCCTGAAAAGGGAAGAAAAATAATGAACAACTTCATCGGAAATACTCTGAAAGGAGTTCAGAGTCTCTCCCCTAACTGTGATCAAAATAGGAATAGAATTACCATGCCTCCGCGCCTTTTCCGAATTAAAGAAGAAAGCTAAAATTTTATCCCCCTCTCAAAGCCAATCAACCTGGGCTTTTTGTTTCTAAAAGATCTCCTCCCGCAATTCCCATTCCTCCAAAACCTTCAAAGCCCTAGATTCCTCCTACATCAAAGGCTCAAACACCCCATTCTCCCTCATCACCCTCGTAATACCATCCAGCTTATCTTGTGCATCAACGGGTATGTGCAGGATCATGATGGGCCAAACAGGCCCTTAAGTGGCAATGAAAATTTAGAAAAATTAGAGTTAGGCAACTTGACGTAAAAATTTGAATAAGTTATCTATATTATTTAAAAAACATGTAAGAATAGAATCTGTGGGAAATTCAATGTAGTTTCTAAACTACTAGGTTAATTTTTTTAAAAACAAAATCTATTTGGTGAAATTTTGAAATTTCAATGCAGTATTACTTAAATTTCAGGAAAAAAATAAGTAGGTGTCTGTCTGACCACCCTAACCATAATAAAATGATAATATTTTTTTATGATATTTTAGATATAAGTAGAGGGACTCATGTCAGGGTAAGTATATATTTTTGTAATTTTTTTTCAAGTAAATAATTAATTATGAATTTT
>VDFB02105785.1:109986853-110005412 GCA_007258455.2 Sequoia sempervirens
TTTGTGGATGATACTACCTTGATGGGTGTGGCCACTATTCGGGAGGCAACAAATATTTGCAAGGTGTTGGATATGTATCTTGAGGCTTCAGGTCAATCAATTAATGAGGAAAATTCTTCCATTTATTTCTTTAATACTCCAGATCCTATCCAGAGGAGAATTGCGCAGCTTCTACATTTTCAGATTGGGACTCTTCCTTTGTCTTACCTTGGGGTTCCCGTCGTGGTGGGCAGATTAACGAAGGAGTCATGGCTGCCTATCTTGGATAAATTTCATTTGAAGGTTACTCATTGGACCAACCGATGGTTGTCCTTTGCTGGGCGGGTTCAGTTGCTGAAGTATGTGGTCCAAGCTTTTCCTACTTATCGGTGTATGCTTCAGGTGGCTCTGAAAGGCTTTGTTATGGAATTGGACTCTTTGGCAAGACAGTTTTTATGGGCTGGCAGTTTGATGTCTTCCAAGTGGAGTTTGGGTAGATGGGATACAGTTTGTTGTCCTAAGCAACTTGGTGGTTTGGGGTTGGGGCATTCCTCACTGGCAGGGATGGCGTTGGCAGCAAAGCTTTATTGGAGATGGTGCACAGAGAAGGATAGGATTTGGGCTAGGACCCTTTCCTATAAGTACTTTCAGGGTATTCCTGGGGAATATATCCCTTGCTACCCCTTGTTGGGTAAGGGTTCGGCTATTTGGGCTACTCTCAAGAAGGGAGTTGCGCTTGTCAAGGAGGGCTTATTTTGGATTTGAAGGAGTGGGATGGAGGTTCAGTTTTGGTATGACTCTTGGGATGGTCATCCTCCCATCCTCACTCAGTTCCCTGACTTGGTGGCCCTGAGTAGGAGTTTCAGTGATGCTAGTTGGATGAGGGTAAGTGATTTTAAGGTGATTTCTCTTCAGGGTCAGCTTATGGGTGCTAGGTGGAAGGCTCATGAGGAGTGGACGGTGATTGGTTTGGTGGAGGAATGTAGGGTTCTACATAATATTCTCTTGGGCAGACAGTGCAATCCCCTCAGGGACAGGGATATCCTTGCTTGGTCTCCTAATCCGAAGGGTCACTACACGGTTGCATCGGGTTATCGGAGGTTGTTTTCTCAAAGGTTTGTGGGGGAGGAAGTTCCTTGGTGGAAGAAGGTTTGGAATAAGTTTTCTTGGCCGAAGTGTAACTGCTTTGCCTGGATTTTGGCTTGGAACAAGTGTTTGACTTGGGATAATATCCAGAAGCGTGGGTTTCAGGGCCTGTCTAAGTGTGTGTTGTGTGGGAAAGGTGAAGAGGCCTCTTCACATCTTTTCTTTCGGTGTCCTTTTGCCTTGCAGCTCTGGCATTCTTGGTGGAGTGTTTGGAACAGTCCTTGTGTTCATGCTTCCTCCTTAGTGGATTTTTGGTCTAGCTTGGGCATATCTCCCTTGAGGGCCTCTTTTTTGTAGGATGCTTGGCAGGGGGGACCTATTTTCTTGTTGTGGCAGATTTGGCTGGAAAGGAATAGGAGGATTTTTAGAGGGGAATTGTTGTAGGTTCAACAGGTGTGGTTTAGAGTTCCTGGGATGATTCAGGAGACTATTCAATCCAAGGGGATGTGGAGCTACTGCTAGAGAAGAAAGATGTGGAGTTGGTGGCCCAGTTGGGCATCCAGGGGTTAACCCCTATTGCGTCTTGTGGCCAGAAAGGTAGGTGGGTGAGGCAGCGTGTCCAGCGGTAGGGGAATTGGTTTCCTCCCCCTGTGGGAACCTTGAAGGTTAATACTGATGGTTCTTCTAGGGGAAATCCTGGCCCCGCTGGAGTTGGTGGGGTAGGCAAGGATTCTTCTGGCTCAGTGGTTTTCCTCTTTTCCATTCATAAGGGGATGCAAACTATCAACCTTATGGAAGGATGGACGATTCTTTATGCCTTGGAGAAGGCCTATGAACTGGGGTGGCGTAGGGTTATTTGTGAATCTGATTCACAGGTTCTGATTAATTTACTGAATCAAGGGAGGACGTCGGATGTGAATTGGCAGTTGGCAGTTCTGGTGCAATAGATTTTGCAGATTGGTAATCTTATGGAAAGGGTGTCCTTTGTCCATATTTCGCGTGAATGGAACTGGACTGCTGATTGTCTGGCCAAGTGGGCTTCAGAGCGTTTAGAGGATTGGAAGATTGATGATTAGGCTTAGATCCCTCAGGAGCTTAGGCCGGATTTGGAGAGGGTTCTCGTAGAGGACAGTGGGGGTGTTGAATGAGTTGGTTTTTGGTTTTGTTTATGTCTTTGCTCTTTTCGGGCTTCTACCCTTGACTTGGTTGTAATGCTAGTTTCTGTTATTCAATAAAGTTTTTACCCCTTTTATTAAAAAAAAAAAAATTATATAAAAAAATTATTAATATTATATAAGTAAATTATATAGTAAATTACTAGAAACATTATTAATTCTAACACTAACCCTAATTTCAAAAATATCAATTATAACCTTAAATTAACTTTATATATATATATATATATATAACTCTTGTTCTACTTCTAATTCTAACACTAACACTAATTTTAATACTAGTTCTAACACTAATTATAACACCAATACTAATCTTAATTCCAACACCAACATTGATCCTAATTTTAACACTAATTCTAACTCTAGCATATATAACAATAAGTTAACTTTATTAAAATTATATAATATTACACCAATTGTAATTCTAATTCTAATCCTAGCTATAACACTAACACTAGTTCTAACCCTAACCCTAATTCTAAGTCCAATTAAAACTCAAGCCCTAATCGTAAACCTAACCCTATAACTAGCACTAATTGTAAATAAAAATATAATAATAACACTAATATTAATACTAACACTAATTTTGACACTAACAATAATTCTAAGCCTACCCCTAACTTTAATTCTAACACACACTAATTATATCACTAACACTAATTCTTACCCTCACTAACACTAATTCTAATCCTAAACATGACTCTAATTCTAACTTAATTTTTCTTAACTACATTGATATCAAATGAGATGTTTTTTAAGTAAAAATATCACTTTTATTTCAATTCCAATGCTTCTAGCAGTTTACCTTCTAGACTATCAGCCTTTTATAAAGAAAGTTTTACTATGAGTCACTCTCTATGAAAATATTTTTATGTTATTAAACTAGTATACATATATTAAATATTAATATATATAAAATATGTCGAGAGTTATCTTTTCCCAAGGTGCCTATTTTTATCAACTTATTCAAAACAATAGTGCCCATATGCTATTACTGTTTTAATCAATCAAATAATATATGAGCAAAATAAATAAGGCAGAAAGACTCAATAGTGAAATAAAGCCAAAAAAGACTCAATAGCACATTAGAAGTTAAACGCAAAGATGCTTAGTTGTCTTATGAATTCCCCGTGAAATTTGAATTGACTGATGTAATTATAATTTGATTTTCAATAAATATGTCTAATTTATTCTTTAAACAAATGTGATACAATTGTCAATTAAGATAAGATCAAATATTAAATTTATGTATTTTCTTCACAAAGATACAAGATAAGGTAACCAAACCCTAGTTTTGATTCTAGCGCGTATTAAGAAAATGTAACCATGTCAAGTTCCAAACCAAATGAGCCCTAGCAAGTCCAACAGACTTAACTTGGGAGACTTTCCATCCCACTCAATAATAAAACAACCACAAATAAAAAGCAATAAACCTTACGACTCCTTGTAACTTTGTTTTGTTTTACTCAACAACAAATTATAACAATGCTATTGGTTTCAACAAGATTAAAGCCAAATTTGTGATAGCTAAATTCAAGTGAATCCAAAAAATGTAAAGCCAAACCTACGAGAAATCCAACTCCAAGAGAATAAAGCCAAACCCGTGAAGTTTTGAAAAGGTTATGATTCAACAACCTCTTTTAATAGAGGTCTTCATGAATTCAAAGATGAACATCTAAAGAAAGTTGCGAATAAAATAGATTTAAAACTGCTTTAAAAACAAAGCAAAAAAACTAAAAAACTATTGAAAAATAAACAAAATAAATTAAAAATAAATACATTGAAATTTCTTACAATTATAAAAAATATATTGGTGTTACTACTATAAATAAATGTTCACTCTAAAAACTTAAAAATTTATTACATGACAGTAAGTATTTAGTTTTAATTTATTTTAATAGAGGTCTTCATGAATTTGTGAATAAAACTGCTTTAAAAATAAAGCAAAAAAACTAAAAACTATTGAAAAATAAACAAAAAAAATTACAAATAAATACATTGAAATTTGGTATAATTATAAAAAATATATTTGTGTTACTACTATAAATAAATGTTCACCCTTAAAACTTAAAAAATTATTAAATGAGACTAAGTATTTAGTTTTAATTTATTTTTTTAATTAAATTGATTTTAAAATCTAAAAAATCAACATTACCACCACTTGCGTAATACACCTCTTAACGTAACTCTATCTTTATAATTATAATACGAATGATGAAATACTATTGCAATGAGAAAAAAATGATGAAAATAAGTGCCTCAAGAAGGGTAACTATAATTAAATTAATTATAATTATTAATATTAAATGTTATTATTAATAATAATAAAAATGAAATCATTATAAAATTGATTATGATATAAAAAATAAGTATTTTAGAGTGAATAAGATATCAAATCGATTTAAAACCATTTTTAAATCTGCTTTAAATCTACTTGAAAAAATGTCTACATACAATGAATGTAGTTATGCTAGTTACATGTCATTTGAACGTCAAATTCAAACTAAAGAGTTTTTCCTTACATTGAATTTTGCTTTTTGATGGATGCCATTGTAATACACCTCTCGGCGTAATTATTTTGTGAAATTGGATTATTGTGAGGATTTTAAATTAAAAAATGTTTGTTTAGTTTCTTAATGAACTTTATAATGGTGGAAATTGTATATAAATATTTTTTAATGCTTTGGGTTTATTTATAATGGTTGAAATATCTTTATAGGAATAGAAATTGAAAAATTATTGAATAACATCTGAAAATTTGTTGAATAACATTATATCTAATTATATGATACAATAATTATTTGTACAAATCAAAATTCATATTTTAAATCAAAATGTGTATAAATTTATATTGTTATATAACTAATTATGCAATATTAAAATACATTTAAACATTACCTTTAATTTCCTATTGACGTATCCCTTGAAACTCCTATAAGTACAAATGATAGTTTATTTTTTATTATATAAAATATACATTATATATAATTATGCTAATATATACTTAACTACATAGGGTAAAGGATGTTGTAATGTTAAAACCTAAATGTGCCCATTATTAGGATCTTGGCCGTAATTTTCATTTTAAAAACATACTCTAAAACCCTCGTCAAAACCTTATTTTCAGGTTACAACTTGCCAAATTAGAGAAGTGAAAGGTCAATACCAGTGAGGAAGAGTTTGGAGGAGTGGAAACCAATAGCGATGGGGAAAGCAACAAAAAATTGGCAAAAAACAACCAAAAAAATGGTGAAAAATGATGAATGACTAAGGTTCGTTTAATTGTCTTACTTTGATACAGACTCAAGATAGTCATCGATATGTTTTTATAGGTTTCCTCATTCATAGAGGGAATGCCTTTGATGTAATTAAGAATGAGGAATTATTATCCTCATAAATCCAATAAGACTACTTGTGGCATGACCTAACAATAAAAGCATGAGCCAACTCATCCTTCAACCAAAAATAAACTGACCATGGCACTCTTCCCCTTGAAGGTATTGACTTCACCTCATGCTTAACTTATTTCACAAAATGTATATCTTTACTCTTATATGATAGTCATGAAAATTGTCAAATCAGTTGCCCCTTAGCTCATTGTTATGCATCAATTTGAAGCTCTACTATAGTCCCAACAATAGCCTATTCATGCACATACAACCCCTCTTTTATTGAGGAATCAAGCCTACCATAAGCATTGATTAATTTATGAAGTGCTAACAATTATCATCATTGATCTACTAACATAAGAATTTATAAAGAAACTATTACCATTTAACTTAAGCTAATATTAATTGTTGTGCCTAAATTAAATATCATCCCTCGTGTATAGATATCAACTACCACAAATCGCATTGCTTGCCTCCAATGGCACAACATTAACTAATACTTGATCCATTCATTCCAAATGTAGACTAAATACCAACTTGTATTACTTCATTTCTTTCCGTGCGAACCCTTTTCCTAGTACCTGCAAAACAACATAAGTAAACAAGTTAAACAAGGATTTGCAAGCTAAAACAAGGATTCCCCATGAAATCTATTTACAAATTCAAAATAGGAAAGAAAATAGTGAAAAACATAATGCAAATGACAAAACTAGATTGAATCCTAATTTAAATAGCAAACACATGATCCCATGGGGGAATTGGTGCCAATTTGATGTGAAAATTGGCCCTTTCCCAATTCCTATGACGCAAGCTTTGAATGTTAAAAATGATGTTGATCCACTTTGGTGAAAAGATGAGACTCCAAGCCAAAAATCTGCAAAACCTAGCTATGACTCAATGATGATAGATGGAATTCAAAAGATATTTGAGCATGGTAAGTTTGCTTGGATTGTGGATGATGAAATGAGGAGAGAAGCTCTTCATTTATAGGATTTCAAGATGGATGAATGCCCAAATTTGAGCAATGTGGGACTAACATTCATCCAATGATATGATGCCACTTGTCAAGCTATGAATGGATGATGGATGTGCAAGATTTGGGGTTTGTGCCAATAAATGCCAATATTTGAAATTCAAATTTGTTGAAATGACATGTAAGAGGGAAGGGAAAATGCAATAAATGCCACTTGGCTCAAGGCAAAGGACATGTAAGAGATTTTAAATGCCTTGTTGGATGTACATGTTGATTTGGAATTTTTGAATTCAAATTGAGAGAATATTCCAAAAAGATGCCTTGTGAGGAAAATAGAGATTTAATAAATGAATTAAATCTATTTTCATGTGCAACTTGCATTATCTAGAGGATGTGACATGAGATGAGGTTAAATTAATCAAGGGTTAATTAATTTAACAGAGATTAGATGATGTGACTTATTTGACTTAGATTTATAGATTTATTTAAATCAAATAAGAGAGGAATATGATAAGAGGCTAATTAAATAATTTTGATTTATTTAATTAAAAGGGATGGTGTTAGATTAAATCAAATAAGGTTTTAATTTATTTAATTTAATGGATAGACTTTAGAGATTTAATCAAATAAATTGATTATTTAATTAAATAGGGATAATTAGATTAGATGGATTGATTTAATTAACAAGAGAGATGACTTAATTAGATGAAATGATTTATTTAATTAAGAGACGAATATCGATGAATTTAATCAGATAGGGGAATTTGATTAAATGGTTAGACCGAGAGATGATTTAGGAAGAAACGATGTTAGTAAGTCAGGATCGAATGCATGATGTCAATCAGTATATTTTACGTGTCTACATTTTGCCCCTCTTTGAAGCAATGCACTCGTTGCGTTGGTTCAAAGAATAACCGATCTCGATCAAAGACAAAATTTTTTGATATTTAAAACTTGCCCCACTGTTGCATGGAAAAAGAAAACATGCCACTATAATGCCCCCCCGAGAGATCAGACGAAATTTTTTAATTTTTTGGGTGATCTCACGAAAAAAAAGTGACCAAGTACCCGACAAGTCCAAAAGGGGTCCGAGAGGCTAAAAACGTGTCTAATCACAATAAAACGATGAAAAACAAGCCTCAAACAGACAAAAACAAGTTTGGGGGTCCAAAACTCTAGCAGGACAGCCATTTAGGGTTAAAAAACCCTAATTTTGAGGCTTAAAAGGGGCCCAAGGGGTCACTTTCAAGTCATTTTCACACACCTCCGCTAGCAAACCTTGAGATTTGAGCTTTGACCCTCTGACGATATGGCGCAATGACAACTTCCCCTACACATCAGTGATCGAGTCCGGACATACCAGCGGCCACCTGGCATCGGGGCACAGGTATGTGACCCTTACCTAAGCTTAATTTTTTCATTTAACGCATTAATTAGCCCTTTAAAGGATGAGCTTGCCTCCAGCGGCGCTATTATAGCACTACTCGGCATTTGAACTGCACTGCTAATTGTCATTTTGTGCCGCAGCAGTGCAGTTTGGAGTTTAGAAACTCTGCCGCTAGGCTCGGGCTCAGCGGGTCGGTTTGGGAAAAGTGCTCCGCGGCGGCGCCCTTTTCATGAAAATTGGGATGCTGGGGATAAAGTGCACCTCGGCGGCTCTATTTGGCTCAATTTAGGGGTCCAGCGTTGGAGTTTGAGGAAACTCAAACTGCAACGCCATCACAAACTGCACCGCTGGAGGCGAGCTTGGAGCGTTAGGCTAGGATTTTTTCAAAAGTTTTAACACGGTGACTTTCCTTGATGGAGGATGGACCGAGGGAGCTCTACTCTTGGGAGCACCGGTTGCGGGACCTGGCGAGTGTCCTACGGGACTTGAGCGACAGAGACCAGGACCGACTGGGAGTTGTCAGCTTATGGCACATTGCATACGCAGCGCCCGTGCGCACACACCTAGGGATGCTATTAGCGCTGGCTGAGAGGTGGCACAACGAGACATCGTTGTTTCATCTTCCCACTAGCGAGGTGGCACAACGAGACATCGTTGTTTCATCTTCCCACTAGCGAGGTGACTGCCACCCTAGAGGACATCTGGCGCATTCTACGATTGCCCATTCATGGTCGACGGGTGATCTATGACATGGAGGAGGGACGCAAGCACTACATCAGAGTCCTCACTACATGAGACATTATCTATTGCGAGGGTCAGATCGAGCTGGAGAGATACAAAGTTATAGCACCTCCCTTCCGCTGGGCAGTTGCAGCGATCATTTCGGGTCTTGTTGCCCCAGACCGATGAGGGCGATATTTTAGTCCGGGTTGGGGATATTGCTGGGAGAGGATGGTCCGAGATAGGCCAGTTCGGTTTGCATGGGGACCCGTCCTTCTAGCTTTGCTCTACAGGGACCTACATGAGTACGTATATGTGGATGGCAGAGTGTTGGGGGCCGAAGTGACTCTTCTTCATGTCTGGGCATGGGAGCACATCTCTATGCTACGTCCATGGGTCGTTCCAGTTTCGATGGGGGCAGAGGATTCCCTCGTGACACTATACAGAGGTGGTGTGTCCTTCACACACACTGGCGAGCATGGGATCCCCTACTGGAGGCGGGTCCTAGACAAGATGCTTGTGTTTACTTGGCATCCATACCTTGGTCGGCCTGGATGGGCCAATGATGCTTCTCAGCTCTTCTACTGCCGCTAGGATCGATACATGCAGGGCCGAGAGCACACGATGATTGAGAGATACCTGCCTGGGAGCGTACAACGTCAGTTTGGAGAGCCACAGGATCGGCCCGATGATGGTTATGTAGCTGTCTTTGCACGCAACATGACACAGATAGCCTGGGGGCCTGGCATTCCTATCGCAGAGGTAGTTGTCAGTTTTCGACAGCTAGTAGCCCGACCGTGGGCTTACGATCAGGGCTTGGCAGACCCAGGGACCACACAGGCCTACAGAGATTGGTTTAGACCTCCTCTCCGGTTGACCATTCCAGGCGAGGATCCAGAGGTGCACAGGGTCAGAGACAGGGGGAGAGGACGAGGACCAAGGGTCAAGATTCGACAGGATCCACCATTGGTGCCCCCAGTCCCACCAGGTCATGGGGATGTCCACATGTAGGATCAACAACAAGATCCGCTAGTCCCACCACCACGATCCGAGGGTGAGGATTAGGTTCACGTGTAGCCACGGGTACAGCCAGTAGGGCAGGCAGACGCATGGGATGCCTTGATTTTACAATTGCATGCCTAGGTTCAAGCGGTGACAGTAGAGAGAGACCAGGTGAGGGTTGAGAGAGAGCAGCTCAGAGCAAAGAGGGATCAAGCTGTGCAACAGAGACAAGCTGCAGAGCTACAGGTAGCTACAGAGCTAGGCCGCAGGCAGCAGATTGAGAGTATGACAGCCTCCTCATCTCAGGGTACAGTGCCAATGCGATCTTACAGGGATGCTATCCAAGAGATAGAGTACTACCGTCGGACTTACCATGACACTGTACCTAGAGCAGATTGGGTCCCCAAGTACTCAGAGCGGGCCAGCCAGAGACCACCAGAGGGTCATGGTGACAGGGGTGAGGGCAGCATTCACGGAGATTGAGCGTGATCCAGATGATACACACTTTTTGTACCTTATGGGCTCATTTTTGACAGCCCGATGGGCATTTTCTATTGATTGAAACATATGTACAGTGATCCGATTTTAGTCTTTGTACTATGACAGTGACATTGATGATATGATATATATGAGCCGATTTTGATGTGATGCAATGTGTTCTTTTATTTATGCATGGATGGTTTATTTCTATATGCTTTGCAATGATGTTTTATGGATGCATTTATTTCTAATGATGTTTATGCAATGATTATGACTAATAGATCTATATTATGCTAACCTATGATATGATGTGTAATGATGTTAACTATATGATGGTTTATTTTATGCCAATGCAATATGTGAAATGATATGTTTTATGGTATATGCAATGATGTGTAGAAAATTCTTATATATGAGATGATTTATGGATGGATGTGATATGATGCTAATGAAATGGTGTTACGAGATGCTTAGAATAACAAATGTTATTATCCTAAATGATGATGTATGTGATGCAATGATATGTTAATGCGAAGTGATATGCTGATGCGTAATGTGAACGTAATGTGATGAGATGATGCCATTTATGTTATGCAAGTATGTATGCCTAATGAATTAAATGCTTATATACCTATTGCTTATGATTATTCAAAAAATGATGATGGGATGCTTTTGTAGATGCTATGTGATGATTTAGATGGTAATATGAAATGGTTGTGAAATGAAAATGAATGTTTATGCTATGATTGATATAATGCCCTGAGATGCAATGTAATGGGTAAAATGCCATGACATGGATGCACCTATTTATGAAGAATGTTCATGATGACCTGTTTATATGATGATTAAAATGCAATGCGTACATTTCCTATATGATATGCTTATGCAATATGCTAATGATTTGTGGATGCAGGATCGATGGCGATGATGGTGATGATGATCAACTATCATAGTACCTTGTTAGCGTGATTAGTAAGAAAAGAAGAAATCATTTCAACAAGACACAAGATGACACATGCAAATGATGATGACGATGATGATGATGATTACTTGCCGAGGAATTGGGATTTTCAAAGGGCCAGATTTTATTATGTTTGATAACACACATGGTACGATGCATCAAGGTATATAAAACCAGGATGGTGTTGTACCCAATGTGATGGACTTTGACTCGACAATCAGATAGGAGTATTCTTGTTCACACCTGACATACAAAAACCTTGCTAGGATGTATTTCAGAAGTTTCAGACATCTCGGACCAAAACAGAAAAGTAAACCTATCCCTGTAACAGTCAACAAGTTGCCCTAGACCTCTTCCATACATACCTAACAAAGCAAGAATTAGCCAAGTTATTTTACAAGAATGTCCAACAAGCACAATAGACAAAAGATAACGATCATTGCCCCATTCCTATTTCTCTAAATCCTCTGTTTTGGGATATCATCGAGATGTCCTTGGAATGGGTGCAAAATAAGATAAGTCAAAAGATAAAGACCAAGTAAACAAACAAACTGATGCTCTTCAATACCGCTAACGGAAAGAGGATGTGTTTTCTAAGATGATAACTGAAACTTATTGCCAAAAGATAATGCCCATTGTAGGAAGGATTCATCCTAGGACATATTAGCGGATGGCAGCACGTCATTTCATTTATAAGGGATGATTGATATGGGACCAATTCAGATGATGTGTTACCAATATGAAGAGATGACCAATTTGCTTACACACTGAATTAGACTTTAGACTTGACATTTTGAGTTCTACCTTTAAACCTGCTAGACTTGTTTTTGACTGTTTCACCAAAGGTTGATAATGACAATCAGTTTATTATGAGTGGTGATATTGCGGGTGTAAGCGAGATGAGACAGATGGAGTTTTTCAAATATTTGGATGTTTTTGATGTTTTGAAATGTTCTGAGGCTATTTTTTGGTATTTTTTGAGATTTTGCAAATGTTTTGATTTTTGATTTTTTGATGTTTTTGGGATTTTGTGAGATTTTGACCAAGAGACTAACCTAAAGACCTATCCTAGGGGTCTCGAGGGCTAGTCAACAGACTAGCCTTGCCTACGTTATACACGTAGAGACCACGTAGTTCGACTAACGACTTGACCGATTTACAAATGATGATATACATGATGAGATGTCAGTTTATTATGATGGACTCCTAAAGGACTAGCCTAAATGTCTTGGGGGATGATCAAAGATCAACCTTGCCTACATTCAAGCTCAGAGATGACGTAGTTCAACAAGACGACCTTGTTTTTGACTTTTTGAATGACTTTTTGACCTGTTTTTGGATTTTTTTGATTTTCTGATGTTTTTGGATTTTTTGATTTGAGGACCTTAAGAATATACACGAATCCGATCCGATAAGGACATGCCCCCAGCATGATGCCATAGACTACCCCGTTAAAGGTAGGACAAACTGACCTTAAGGATGGGCCGAGTAGTACTAGGAGGGATCATGATACGAAAATAGGATCAAGCTATGGTGTGGATGCGAGTGGATGGAGATATGGATGAAGACCTTTATGCGATGGATGATGGAAGTGAAATGGATGGATGATGAAGAACAAGCCGTAAAGATCCTAGTGGATGGAAAGTGCTTATTTACACAAGGTGCCTGTTTGCTAGGTTTTCACCAAGGTACTTTCCCAAAGTGCCACCAAAGTGGTTTTCACTAGAGGATAATTTTTTTGATCCTTTTTTTGATTTTTTTTGATTTTTTTGCTTTTTGATTTTTTGTTGTCACCTGTAATGCTTACGTTTTCAGCACCAAAGTAACCATTTTTGTAGGACTTTTTCTTAATTTTTTTGATTTTTGGTTTTATACCCTCGAAAAGAATTCAGGGCATAAAACTTTTGAGATGGGAGCTATTCATGGGGCTCCTCGCAGAGGTTCCCCTTTGGGTGTTGGATAGTCGAGCATGTCTCTTTGAATTTATAAAGTGTAGGTTCAACTTGCTCTTTGTCATTGGATTCAGACATTCTTCGATTTTCTTTAAGACCGGCCTGGATTTGAAAGTCCCGCTTCGATTTTCAGGGTTCGTTTGAGTATATTTTGATAGACTTGGAGATGATTTAAAGCATCTATGTGTCTCTCATCCAGTGACTCCATCTCATTTAGTCTTGATACCTGATATTCCTCATCTGTGATGAGGTTTTGCAATGATATTCTGAGGGATGGGATCTCGATCTCAATGGGGAGAATAGCTTCTGATCCATAGACCAATGAGAAGGGGGTGGCGCCAATGGTAAAAAGTGATAATCGGTTTGATAAGCCCGTGAGGGTGGGATTAAGCCATATGCCACCACAAACTAGCTAATAACATTTCTTTGAGGATTTTGAGGATGATTTGTCTGCGGGTTTCCGGCTGGCCATTGCCTTGGGGATAGTAATGGGTGGAGAAGCCGGCGTCGGGATTTTGAATTTCACAAATCATGAACCCTCCTGCCTTTGACATCGGTGTCCCATTATCTAAGATAATGGCTTCAGGGAATCAATCTAATGTATGAGATAGTTCAAGATAAATTTTGAGATCCGCTTCCTGCTGATATATACATCAGCCATGGGTATGGCTTCCAAACCCACTTTGTGAAGTACTGCGCTTATGATGAAATTATGGCCATTGGATGAGGTGGGTGAGATTTTCACAATGAGATTCCAGTCCCCAATCACAAAAGGGCCATGGTGTGGGGATGATCGTGAAGCTCTTGGTGAAGCATGGATGAGGTCGCCATGCTGCTGACATTGTAAACACCTTTTAGCATGATCATGTGCTTCTCTTTCCATTGTGGGCCAATAATACCCCATCCTCAACAATTTCTTGGCGATGGTCATTCCACTTGAGTGTGAGCCACAAATACCGTTATGAACCTTAGTTAGAGCGGTTAATGCCTCCTCAGCATTTAAACAGCGTAGCAAGGTACCTTCTATGCTTATACGGTATAAGGTATCACCTAGGATGACAAATCTAGATGCATTTTTGATAATGGTTTGTTTTAGGTTTGATGGGAGGTCAATGGGTATGACTCCTATTCAAAGATATATATAGATGTCATGGTACCAAGGATCACCAGGACCAACGATTTCACACACATATTCTGATTCTGGTACCTCGAATGTGGGAACGAGAAGTTGCTCAATCAAAAATTCATATTTCGGCGCATTTGAGGGATGTCTAATAGGGACCCAATTGTAGCCATGGCATCTATTGCTCTGTTGTTGGTTCTTGGAATCTGCTCAAATGTTATGTCAATGAAAGATTCTTTAAGAGTCTCCACCAATTTCTTGTATGGAGTGAGCTTATCATCCTTAGTATGATATTCATTATTGACCTGATTTATGATCAACTAAGAGTCCCCATACACCTTGAGAGCTATGATGTTCCATTGTATTGCTATCCTGAGGCCTATAGTCAAAGCCTCGTATTCCACTATGTTGTTAGTGCAAGGAAATGCTAGTTTGTATGACTTCGGTATGTAATCCCCTTGTGGGGTGATCAAGAAGACACCAACTCCTGATCCATGTTGTGTGTATGAACCATCGAAGTATAGTTTCCAATGGTCAGTTATATTGAGGTTAAAGATGGATTCATCTAGGAATTCTGAGACAAGAGGGTTCTCAGAATAAATGGGTGCTTCTGCTAGTTGATCTGCAATAACTTGTCCCTTAATGGCTTTCCGCTCTACATACTCGATGTCATACTCTGATAATATCATTACCCACTTTGCCATTCTTCCTGTGAGCATTGCCTTTGATAGTAGATACTTGAGGGGATCAATTTTCACAATAAGTTTTATCTTGTGTGCCAACATGTAATGTCTGAATTTTTGGGAGGCAAACACTACTGTGAGGCAAGCTTTCTCGATGAATGAGTAATTTAGCTCATGACTGACCATTGTCCTGCTGATGTAGTAGATGGCCCTCTCCATTCCATTTTCATCATGTTGAGCTAGGAGAGCTCCAAGGGCTACTGCTGTTGCTGACACATATAAGATCAATGGCTTCCTTGGGATGGGTGGCATTAAAACTGGTGGTGTCAGTAGATATTCCTTGATTTTGTTAAATGCCTCTTCACATTTTGTATCCCATTTGTACGCTACCCCCTTGTGGAGTAGGTGAGAGTATGGGTTCTACTTGTCTGCCAGTTGTGCTATGAACTGTCAGATGGATTGAAGTCAGCCTTGGAGGCCTCTCAATTGTTTTAATGTCTTTGGTGCTTCCATCTCAAGGATTTCCTTCACTTTTTTTGGATCCACCTCGATACCCCTCATGGAGACTATGTATCCTAGCAATTTACCCTGATTATGCAGCTAAGACACACTTCTTGGGATTTAGTCGACTTTGTATTCCTCGGTCTATCAAGATGGCGCTTAGGGTTGCTATATGATCTTGTTTTTCTTGACTTAGCTAGATGTAGTCAACATAGTCTTCAACTATTTTATGGATCATGTCATGGAATATCAATGTCATGGCCCTTTGATATGTTGCTCCCTCGTTCTTTTAGGCGAATGGCATCATGTTCCAACGTTAGGTCCCCATGTGGACAAGTGAAAGTTGTCTTATGTTGATCTTCTTTGCTATCATGATGCAGTTTGTATCTAAGAATCCGTCCATTAGTGATAGCATCTCATGTCCTGGCGTATGTCCACTATCATGTATGTCAATGTTGGGAAGTGGGAAATCATCCTTAGGACATGCTTTGTTCAAATCTCTAAATTGATCTGATTACATTGGCTCCGTTAGGTTTTGAAATGGGTACCAAATTTGACACTGATTCTAGATAATCAATTGGTCGGATAAATCCTGCATCTAGCAACTTTTTGAGTTCCATTTTAACTAACAAAGCGATTTGAGGATGCATTTTTCAAAGCTTTTGTTTGGTGGCTTTGCTTAGGATATCTTGCTAAATGATGAACCACAGTCTCTGGGTCAAGTCCTGGCATGTCAACATAACTCCATGCGAAGTTTATTTTTCTTTCTTTTAGGAATGTTGCTAGGAGTTCTTGCTCTTTTGATAATAGTGATTCCGCATAGAATGTGATATGCAGGGTCTCCTCTGTTCCTAGGTTGACTGGATTGCATTTTTCGACCAAGACTACTGACTTCTCTTGATGAATGGCTTTTAGAGGAAGATTGAATCCTTCATCCTCGGGCACCTCAGAGAGGTTTTCACCGTTGGATACGTCCTTTCTTTTTACTATTTTCTTGTCAGAGAGTGCCACAGTGTGGTTTTCACTCAAGGACTTGGATATAATTCTTAGTTTCTCACTTTTGCGACTAAAGGATTTAATCGTTTCCTTGTAATAGGCATGTGTGTCCAACTCCATTATAAACCCTTCCTTGTGATCTCCATCTGGAATGTTATCCCTCAATCCCATGAATTATGAGAGTGCCTCATCGTTTTCGAATGTATCAAGAACTGGTGGTTCTCGTTGGTCATAGTTGATCAGTTAGGGGTACACTAAACGGATCTCATGATTTGGATGGTCTGTTTCAAAGGAGAGGGTGCTAATCATACACAGGGTGGTGTCCTCAAATAACCTAGGTAGATTGGATATGGTAACCTTGTCATCACTACTAATATAGGGCTCAGTTATAAAATTATGTATGTCTCTACCTGTGACTATTGGTGAGTGTACTTGTACTAGTACTGGCTGAGGAGAAATATTAACCATTCTAACCAGAGAACTTTGGCCACGTATGGTTATTCTCAGAGGGGTACGTCCAAGACCAAGATTTGTTATGGGTCACGTCTCTGGCATGATAGGTATTATGAGACCATTGTCATTTTGTCCCAGTCTTTGATTTATGTCGTAGCCCATTGCAAGCATCATTTGTAGGCCCTTGCTTCTTTCATCCATTGGTAATTCAGGTGTCGGTCTTTCATATTGATACAACATGTGAGATGGATCTGCTTCAATAACCTCATGGCCAAGGTCTCCCCATAATGTGAATTCGGGATAGTTTTCAGGATACATTTGTGATGTGGAAGCTTGGTTTTCTTGTGGGCGTCCTCATGATCTAGGAGATTGTGGTAACTCTCCTATCACAAAAGCATTGTTAGGGAGTTTGTAGCTTCCACGACTGTCCTCCTAGATGATGAGCTTGATATCAGAGATGGTGGGAATGGTGGGGATGACGGGTGTCTCTGTCGCAGAAGTGGACGCGAGAGTGGCAAGGTCTATATATGGTGTGGATGGGCCCTCATCATTCTTTGGCACTTGGGGGATTTTGTAATACTTTGCCTCAAGATTTTTGCAATATGAAAATGGTTCAAGATCTCCATGGACAGTAACCTCTTGTCCATTATGTGTAAATTTTACACATTGGTGGAAGGTTGATGCTACGGCTTTCATCGCATGGATCCATGGGCGTCCCAGGAGGATATTATATGGTAAGTCGAGGTCCAAGACCTGACAGGTGGTTTCCATGATGGTAGGCCCTACTTGAATAGGGAGTTTAATTGTGCCTTGAGACACTCTTTCTTGGTTGTCATATGCTCTTATCGTGATGCCCTTACCTTTTTCGATGGAATCTTCTAATATTTTTAACTGCTTGATGAGGCTAAGAGAACAGATATTTAAACTTGCACCTCCATCCACCAGGACCCTTTTGATTTTGCTCTTGTTTACAATGGCTTCCAAGTGAAGTACACGGTTGTGAGATGGTTGGGTGGGGAAATCTTGGTCAAAGAATGTAAAGAGATTAGGCGTTATGATATTTCTGACCATAGCTTGGAATTGGTCCGCATCGAGATCTGCGGGGACAGTGGATGAGGATAATGCTTCCTCAAGAATATTTTTATGCACTAATGAGATTTTTAACAACTCCATGATGGAGATGTGTGCTGGCATTCTCTTGAGTTGTTCTACAACATTGTAGCTATGTGGATGGATCTAGATGAAGGGATTCTGTTAGGTTGGGATGATCCTGCAATGGTGACTTTGTCGCCTCTTGTGGTGACTCCATAATCTTCAGCATGGGCGCCCTTCATGGTGATGACCATGTAGTCTTCATTTAGGGAGGCAATGACCGTTTCATACACATGATTTACACTGCCCTTCCCTTTATCATTTTTATTCCCTTTGTTGCCATGATTCGGCATCAGATTCGTGTAGATTTTAAGATCCTGATTTCTGGTAGGTTGTTCCACATTTATGATTTTCTTGTCAATGAGATCTTGGATGATATTTTTGAGTCTCATGCAATTTTTTGTGGTATGACCTTTGATTTTATGAAATTCGCAAAGTTGATTTTCGTTATACCAAGGGGGTTTGACGTCGGGTTCTTGGTAATTCTCGAATGTAGGAGGCTTGATAAGTTTTTCATCGATCAACTTTTTCATTATGTCCTCTAGTG